>JABFPS010000037.1:0-13665 GCA_022817285.1 Neuroscelio doddi
GAAGTATATTGAATGTCACTAATAAACTTTATAGATAAACAGCAATAATTGTTTTTGAAATTATTCAAACTAGTTTAGGTTTTTTAGACTTTTTTTACAAATATTTCCAAATTGTCTGTCTTTTTCTGCACTTTTATAGTTTTCATTTAAAGTTTTTCAAAGTATTTTCAATTTTTTTTTTACTTTTTCCGACAATCTTATATATTTTAAAACTCACATAGCTATTTACAAACATTTTGAAAAACTTTATGAAATATTTGTAATTTTTGCGGAAAAATAAACTATAAGATAGTAAAAATCCAACACATCCCAGCCAGAAGTTCAAACTGGAACCTTATGTCAACTCACATGAAAAAACCTAAGAAAATCAGGAAAATTAGTTTATTAATTTCACTAGATACCACAATTAATGCCCATTGTCATTTTGAGGGGGAGTTGAAGTCTGCAAATTTAGCTTTTAGTGATAATGAGAATAAGAATGTGTTAATATGTTTTCTTCGATAGTTTTTTACATACAATAAGAATATCAAATTATTATTGTAGAAAAACTTTATTTTTAGAGATTTTCAAATTATGAATTTTTGAAATATTAATAAAAGATTAAATTATAAAAAATTCATATGCGAGATTTATTGATGTAATACAGCTACATTTTTTGGTCACCTGTTATATTTTTATTGAATTATTAATTTCATAATATTATTTTATGCTTTAAGAATTAAAATTTTGTTTATTTGTATATTATTATTATTACAGACAATTTATATGTATTCGAACTCCTGTTTATTCTAACCGTTATTTATTTTCATCCGAATTTTTTCACTTGCTCTTACTTGTACGAAGGTATTTCGGAAAGTTTATAGAACGAAAGAAAACAATTTTTGGAGCAAAACCATATTTATTTTTTCACATAGTCTCCTTTAAGTTCAATATATTTGATCCAATGCTTTTACGTACCTTTCAATCCTTCAGTAAAATATGATATTTTTAAACACACAAAATATTCATCAACAGTTTCAATAACTTTGTCATATCGACGGCGTTATCAATTAGTCAGCGTGATGTTACAACATCTAACAGTGATATCTAAAGCAAAGTCGTGCAGGAGATATAGATTGGTTTCTGAGCTACTTGCACCAACCCTATACATCTATTCTCTAGTATGACGGCTTGACGATTGAGTTCTATACAAATCAAGGTTGAAAATCCGTCTTTTTTGGTTCATTACTCCCTTAACCTTTATAGCCAATTTTACAGCACTTTTAAAGACCATTATTACCTTTGCTAACAATGTTACCTCTATATTATCGTCTAGATAATTCATAAAGCTTCTTAAGATTAGTTTTTGAAATATAGGAGCGGGAAACTCCTAGTTGGTGCCCGTTTCAACCAACACTGCCTTAGCCGCTCTTATGAACTAGTCTATGTAAATCGAAAACTTGAAAACGGACTCACTTCGTCTCATCGTACTCGAGCTGCAACTATTGCCACTTTGTAATGACTGAAAGTCTTACCAAGCGAAAATTGGCTTTTGATGTGAAGAATCAACGCTTTGTATATGATAATATCACGCCCTTTGACAATAATCTTAGGTATGTCTTTCAGACGGTTAATAACCGTCCTCATTAAGAGCGGTCTACTCTCTTTTGGTACAGAAAGGTCAGCCAACTCGAGATCCGACAAGTACAACTTTGATAACATAGGCTTCCCGTCCAATTCAGATATAATGGCGGTCGCATTTATGACTACAAAGTGTTAAGTCTTAGATATCACAACTTGTAACATGCGAATATTTTTATTTAATAGTTTCTCGTTAACCATTTTGAATTTGCTTTCTTGTAATTCCGAAATATAGAAAATTTTTGTATTTCGTTTCACAGAAGAATCAATTCTAATTCGTAACTTATCCTGAATTATCAAAATAGAATCATTTCATTTTATGAGTGTTGCAAATTTTTGGACTCCTGATTAAATAAAGCAATACCAATTTGGTACATTGATATTTTTGAAAACAAATTAATTTATGTTCAAAATTGTCAAATCAGAATGATTATTTTTAATTTGTTCTATTCTAATACACAATGAACTGATTTTGCGACAATTAATTGAAATAAAATTGTTCAATAATTATATTTGATTTATTATCATTGTTCCGAATAGTATTCAATCTTCACTGTTTATCAGTGTATAATGTAGATTAATGAAATGTGATTTTAACTAATAAATGGTTAGTTAAAATCGCTAATGAAAAATTGATTACAAAATAAATTTTTATTAGTAAAACAAAATTTGATACTTATCTGCGTATGATTACAGTATCAGACGTGGGATGGTATTTGTAAATTTTCAAATTTTACCTATTTTATTAAATTCCGTCAAATTCTATTGTAAAATTTTTCACTTTCAATATTATATACTTCTAGGTTTAGTAAAATATTACATTTAAATAATTATAATTTAATTTTTCTTTGTTATTTTCTCTCTTTCTGTTTTGATAACAATTTCTGAATTATAATTTGTAATATGAATATGAAATATAATTTAGAAAATTTGTTTTTTAACAAATAAATAAATTTTTAAAACATTATAATGAATTTCAATGCTGTTACCGAATATGTTACGCGCTGAACATTAAACATATAACACAGCACGTGTGTAGATTTGTATGAACAAATGTTTTGTTGTAATTTTGCTACCACTATATTACATATTACTATTATTACATAGAAAAAAATATAGAATATAATAGAAGAATGGTTTTATTTACTCATTTGGAGTATATGCAATACTCCTGACATAAAGAGTTAGATTTAAGTTTAGGATATCTTCGAGAATGTACGTGTTTTTGTTTACTCCGATGTTGTAAATATAAATGTTATATATAATATATCGAAATAGTTTCCAATTTTTAATATCATTTTCCATGGAGATAATAACCAAAACGAAAATATTATCATAAAATTTACTTTATTGTATAAAAGTAGAGGCTGAAATATGTAAACGTAAAAAGGCAAAATTTGAACACGTAGTCTTTATTCATCTGAAAACCGAAAGCTGTCCGAGGATATTTTAGAACTTGCTAAGTTTATATTAATATTTTCTTTACTGATTTTGTTTCGATAACATACAATTACATTGTATAATCAGCTTTCTCTAATTTACGTTGAAAATGAATTATGAATGATATTGAAAATATACACTGTTATCATAACTTATGTGCGTGTGAATGGTTGAATAATCTTCGTTTCACTGACTTTATTTCTATTAATATTTTTTCGAGTTCATACCTTGAGAAAATATGAGGTTCGTTGCCAGGCTTACAATTTGATATACTTCTTTTTATCATCCAAGATATTGAGCTTGCGACTTTTCAGAATGCACAATTTGCATTTATATAAACAAGTAGATGTATTTTATTTTGCGAAGATAGTCCAAGACTGCCTGTTTTTACAGCGAATGTTCATCTCCTTCCTATGATTAGAGGGTGGAAAAGAATTCGCTAATGATGCATGTTAGGATTTTGTCACTCGTCGAAATAGTTTTTAATGCTACTTACTGTGATAGGCGTTTATACAAATGCGAAGCCCGCGACCTTAGCTCGCTAAAGTGTGACGAGGACGCATAATCCTCGGACTATTAAAGTTATCGTAGTACACATAATATACGCTCGTTCCCATTTCATTATATAATATAATAAATAATATTTAATATAATGATAGATATTTGCTTAGTAGAAAAAATAAATGATAGTGAAAATTAATAAAAATTGAATACGTATTCGCGAAGTACGTCACAATCATTTTTATGTGCGTTAAATGACGTGTACAAGTTAAGATAACAAACACATTACAAAAATGAAATCTACAAACTATTTAATAGTTGGAATTTAATTAATTTTATATTACTGACTACAAAATAAAAATTATTATTTTATTTAATCAGAATTCGAAATTTTAATTAGCATTTTGTTCTACGCGCAATGCTGTTTGGCTATATTAAATAAACCTTAATTATACACTAATTTATTTAATTGTACATACACTTGATTTCCATCAGTAAATTCACCTATGCCTATTTCACTCTTATAACATTTTTACTAAACAAATTTCGTGAAAAACATTTAATATAAAGTTAAATTTAAACATTTTCTTCAATTTTTATATTCACATAACGCTTTTTTTAGTAACAGGTGTTTATTTCTTTTAATTAAACAAATTCATGAAGATACACTTGTTATTTTGTTGAAAGGTAATTGACTGTTGTACTTTTCATAATGAATTTTGGAATACTCCTAGAAGTGATCTCTAATTCGTCAATATTATTGCTGAATAACTCTAATTTTTCACAACTAAATTAAATTTGTTAAACACCTTTCTGTTCAATTTTCGTCCTAGAATTACCTTGTGAAGTTAGTTAGTTGAATAAGAAAACATATTTTATATTTATAACGATTTTTATTATTGCTATTCTAGTAGTTATAATACTAATACTATATATTCAGCTCTGAAAAATACTTCGTTTAACAGTCGAAACGTTGATAACAAAACTTTAACATAAAGTCAAATAAACCAAAATTTGAAGCAAACATCCCTAAAAACTTATAGAATAATGTTATAATCAAGGACAATATTTCAAAAGATATTTGAGAATTAGGCATAGAAAATAGGGACTGAATTCAAATAGCCCACGATAAACATGAAATGTGAGCTCATATAGCTACGAATTGCTGAATTTCATAAAACCATACAGTTAGTTTTAGTTATGATATCCTTGCAAACACATCCGTCACCTGCTATTCAAAATATTAGATGTGTGAATTAATTCGGTCTATCTGGCGGTCAATTGCTGTACTATGTAATTTGCTAACCTCTAATGCCTGCAAAAGACTTTATTTTTAGTTTTGACATCTGACAATAAATAATATTCAGTTGATAAACGTTTGGGTTTGTATTAATAACATCGTGTTTATCTGATTCAAAAATGTTGAAATTCTTGTTAAAAAAGCATCATTTCCGGGACGTTCTCACTTTCTGTTTTCATTTGAAGAAAACATCCGCTGAAGCTCATCGAATGCTCGTCGAAGTTTATGGTGAAAGTAATTCCACCGATAAATCATGCAGAGAATGGTTTCGACGTTTCAAAAGTGATGATTTCAGGGTCGATGACAAACCTCGTCCAGGTCAGACAAAGAAGTTCGATGACGAGGAATTGCAGGCGCTACTCGATGAAGATCCGTGTCAATCACAACATGAGTTCGCGCAATTGTTGAATGTTGATTGATCAACTATTTCTGTGCGTTTGGCAGCCATAGGAAAGATATACAAAGAAGGAAGATGAGTTCTATACGAACTAAAAGAAAGAGACATCGAGAGGCGAAAAGCCATATTTGAAATCTTGCTTGCCAGGCAAAAAAGAAAAGATTTTTTGCATCGTATTGTGACTGCAGACGAAAAGTGGATATATTTCGATAATTCCAAACGAAGGAAATCCATTTGCGACCCAGGAAAACCATCCACCTCGACCATAAAGCGGAATATTCATGGCAAGAAAATAATACTCTGTATATAGTGGGACCAAAAGGGTGTAGTGTATCTTGAACTATTAAAAAAGAGCCAATCCATCACTGCCGAATTTCACCAACAACAACTGATCCGTTTAAATAACGTATTGAAGAATAAGTGGCGTGCAAAGAGACACGACAAAGTGATCTTCCAGCACGATATCGCTTGGCCACATGTTGGAAAGATTGTGAAGACCACCTTGAAAGCACTTGGCTGGGACGTTTTACCTCACCTGCTGTATTCACCAGACATTGCTCCATCCGCTAATCACTTGTTCAGATCGATGGCACACGGGCTTCCGGACCAACACTTCAACAATTATGAAGAAATAGGAAAATGGCTCAATGAATGAATCGCTTCGAAAGACGAGTCATTTTTCCATCACGGAATACAACAACTACCAGACAGATGGGAAAAAATAATGGCAAACGATGGCAAATATTTTGATTAGTGTACTTTTTCATGCGTTTTCACACTAAAGTCTTTTTGTCGAAGAAAATAACAGACCGAATTAATTCACACACATAATATACTATTAAAATTTACATATGTATTGATATATAAGCCTGAAATTATTTTATTCTATCAATATATAGTATCTTATATAGTATAAATATAAGTACATAGGAATATATATGTGTTCTTTACCATACATGTAGCATTCAACATTATAAATAACAATGTATTGTATTCTTGTAAAAATGTATGACCTTCTACGGTAATACATAATATGAAAATATACATATAGATTAGCACATAAATCCCAAAATTTTTTAGTGTTTCCATATATATTGTCTTATATTGCAAAGATAATCATATATAAGAACATACATAACTCATATATTATACCATATATGTAAGTACAAATTCATATACGGCAACATGTACGCTATATGTAGCATGTATTTTTCACATATATAAATCATATATAAGTCATATATGATCATTATTTCAAAGACTAAATATTAAGAATAACGTAAAATAATATCTAAGAGAAATATATTATTATTTAAAAGAAATTATTTCATATTTAAGTGAAGCATGCTGTGTATACGTTCTGATGAAATACCAACAGCTTCTGCTATATCATTTAAGGTTAATTGGCAATTTTTCATCATGATTCAGTGAACTTTATCAACCATTTCGTCGGCTGTTGTTGTTTTATGACATCCGGAGCGTTCTTCACGAACAATGCTCGTCCGGCCACGTTTGAACTGTTATGTTATGCTGTTATGTAAAATCATGGGCAGTCTATGATTTTACTGTTGAAAATGAAGCAGACTCATCCCCATACATTGCGTCTAATTCAGATTTATTTTCGGTAGGCGATATTCCCTTCAAATGAAGGATTTTTATTACAGCGCGATACTCAATTTTATCCAATTTTTATACGAGAGTCAATTGAAAAGTTTCTGAATCGACCAAGAAAAAGAAAGATTCACATCACAGTTCTACAGCCGATTGACAGATGACGTTGACAAACGTCTACAGCTAGATTTTCAAGTCAGTCTGACGTCTAGTTTTGTTGTGTTCGCATTTTAAAGAAAACTGTTCTACTTCATAAAAAATGGACAAAATTAAGTGTCGCGGTGTGATAAAATTCCTTCATTTGAAGGGAAAATCGCCTACATAAATTAAATCTGAATTAGACGCAGTGTATTTTGATGCGTCTCTTACATTTTCAACGGTGAAATTGTGAGTTGCTGAATTCAAACGTGACCGGATAAGCATTTTTGATGAAAAACGCTCTGGATGTCCAAAAACAGCAACAAATGACGAAATAGTTGATGAAATGCACTGAATCATAACGGAAGATCACCGAGTTACCTTAAATGAGATAGCAAAAGCTTTTGGCATTTCATCAGAATGAATCAGTAGGAACGTATACACCATTTGATACCAATATTTAGGCATAAGGAATTTGAGCGCGATATAGGTGCTGCTTTTGCTAACCGTCGACCAAAATCGTGTTCGATTGAAGGTTTCGAAAACATGTTTTGAGTGTTTCAAGAACAACATTTTGCGACGTTTTGTAACTATGGATGAGACTTGGGTTTATCACTATACTTCTATACAAAACAACAATCCAAATAATGGACTACAACAGTTGAACCGACTCCGAAGTAAACAGAAACAGCTCCGTCCGCTGGAAAGGTGATGATAACTGTCTTTTGGAATTTTCACGGGATAATTTTTATCTATTATCTGGAAGAGGGAGAAACCATTAATTGCGAATACTATGCTGGCTTATTACAACGTCTAAGTGCCGAAATCAAGATCGGATGTCCGAATTTAGCAAAGAAGAAATTTCCCTTCCACCGGGACAACGCACCGGACCATGCATCTACAATTGCGATTGCGATGTTGTACGAATTATGGTTAGAATTAATTCCTCATCCATCGTACTATCAGTATTTGGTCCCGTGCGACTTTTTTCTGTTTCCGAACTTGATAAATGACTGTCTGGAAAGAATTTGCAGTCGTACATGCTGTAAATTACTATTTTTTAACTTAAACGATTGATATTTTACTGAAGGCATGAAAGGTGTGGAAAGACGCAGAAAAAATATATTGAGTTAAATGAAGATTATGTTGTAAAAGAAATGTAATTTTCTCCAAAAACATGTTGTTTTCTTGAGTAGGCCAGAAACTTTTCACTTGACCCCCGTAAAGTGGAGCAGTTGTTCACTTTAAAAAGCTGACTCAACAAAACTAAACGTAGGACTTACTTGAAATTCTAATCGTAAACGTTTGTCAATACCATCTTTCAGACGGCTATATAATTGTGATGCTAATCTTGTTCTTTCTTGATCAGGCCAGAAACTTTTGATTTGATTTTCGTAACTCTACAGAGAGTAGGCAGTAACATCTATTCTCTATACACAATCATAACTTTCTCAATTATGCAGATGTTTTTGAATAAAATAGCTAATTTTATAATCACTAAAGGTCAAATATTATTTCTACATTTATTAATTGGTTACGCAGAATAAGATATTTAGTTTTTATATTTTGTTTCGGTACTTTAAATTAAGTAAACATATTTTAATTTATGTATTTATTTATTTTTTAACTATTCAATTAACAAAATACACAATTTTTATTAATCGAATAGTTATTATTCCTCTGATTAAGTTTTTTGTCTACAATAAAGTAAAATGGATTTATATTGTCGCGCATTATCTAAATAATCTTTTCATTTCAAATTATATTAACTTCTGAATGTATATCTTTTGGATTACTAAGCCATTTGATTTAAGAGATTTCGCTGCTATATTTTTATATTACTGCATACCAATCTCTATTTTAGGAGTTCATGTGCCTGTCCTTATCACCAGTGAATTTTTGGTACTCACATTAAAATGAGTGTACCTTTTTGATGATTATCTTGTTGTTATTTGTTACACAAGCACGATATCGGGTATCTCAGATATAAATCACCAATTAATTTTTTTGAATGATCGAATTTTTATTTAAAAAAATTTTTTTTTTTATTTTTATTTTTATTTTCTAAAATAACTATAATTTTTGTTTGATTATTTTAGAAGAATTCTTGGTTTAGAATGAAATATTTGTATTGTATCAAATGTGAGTACGATTAAATAACTCCGCTTTAAACTGCTCTCTTTATTACCTAAACAACTTTGGTCTGAGTTCCTGTAATATCTAACTACGATAGGAACTCCCACGAGGTCATGTCGAACGCAACCCAAAACTATCGAATGTTATTGCATATTTGTAAGCAAAGTGTGTAATTTCAGATCAAATGTCAGTACATATATTGAATTCAATTTATTTATAAGAGAATGTAATTAGAAATTTCTAGCATACTATGTAAAATTTTAATAAAATATCAGTATACAGTATAATATGTTCTTATGTAACAAAATTAAATATACTTTACATTATATTAAATAACACAAAATAATAATAACCTAACGCTTTACATACACTGAAACAAAAATATTGTCATAATTACTGAGATTTAATAATTTGAAATAATATATCTAATTGGACGGGCCAACATTACGTTAAAAAAACACGATAATGTTAATGAATATTTAACATATTAATCAAAGGTCGAACCTGGAACCGTTTGATTACAAATCGTATGCATTACAATTACACCATTGAGTCATTATAACATGTTCAATTTTTAACTGGGTTCTTGATTTTCGACCTACTGCTTTCTTAGGATCATATAAGTTGCCTTTCTCGAATTTCTAGAAAAAAATGTCGGAGTAGTGAAGTTTTGATTAGATTTCTGAATAGCAACCTAAGAGTTCTGAAACTAATTTTTATAATTTTTTTCTGTGTAATCAATATTGAAAATATTAGAGCTGATTTTAGGGACCCGTTTATTACAATTTACGTTTCGACATTCCAAGTAAAATGTTTCAATACAGGAGTTCTGATTAGAGTTCAGAGTAGCATCAACAGCGTTCTACAACTTTGCTCTATGTTTTCTGATTAAATCAGTATTCAAGAAGTTAGAGTCTATTTTTAGTTCAATTATTTGAGAAACTCATTATTCGGAAAACGTGACAGAGAAAAGTTGTAGAAATGTTCATGCTACTCAGAACTCTAATTAGCACTACTGAATTATTTTATTTTGATTGTCATACTCCGAAGTTCGTATGAAAAACAAAAAATTAAAATAATTTCCCACTTATTCAAGTGATACGCTACCATCTTGACTGCAACATTATTTTACTTCTTGAAATATTGGAGTTTAACAAAATATATTACTTTATGTTTAGAAAGTTGCTTTGTTTTTAAAAACAAAGTAAATAATAATATAACGTTATTATTTGTAAATAATAATAAAAAACTAATAAAGTTAATAATAAATATAATCTATATTTTTAACATATTTTGGATTCTACAAAAGTTTTAAAAAATGTTGAAAAACAAATATAATTTGCAAAATGTTAATTATCAAAATATATAAAATCCAAATGTCACAAACATAAAATTTAAGGTACCATTTATATATCAAAAATATACGAATATATAGTTATTGTTGAAACAATAAAATCATCTTTAAATAATAATACATTTTTTAAAATACATCACTCCAAAGAGAAAAACTTTATTAATTTCAAGAGAATATAATATAAACTAGATATAAAATAACGTTTCCTTTGTTAATTAAACAATTAAACAATATTTATCTGTTAATTGATTTCCTAATAATTATAGCAATTTTTTGATAGAAATGCTATTTGAGTTACTATATTTTTTAGTGAACATTGTAGCCATTATCAAAAAATTATATATGTCATTTTAAAATTTATTGTACGGCTAAGAATTGTAGGGTATAATATTTTCATTGACTGCCTTCAATTTTTCTAAAATTGAATAAGAGGGCTGAAAGTCAGTTAAACAAAAACAACTTGAAAATTAATACAAATATTATTTAATTAATTATTGCAATGAATGCAGTTCATACGAATTGTCTCTTAAGAGGAAATTTCAAGCAAAACCCAACTTTGGCGTGAAACTAGCGTCGCCAAAATGAAACTAAAATGTCGATAAGTAGAAATCGATAAGAAGTCAATAATAGAACTTATCGACTGGGATGCCCCGGTCATGTAAATTGCGCGTCAAATTTAAATATAAAACACCGTCTAATTATAAAAATGTGAAATTGAACGGCGTAAAATAATAACTTTTCATATTATATAACAAAGCTTAGCAAATAAAAGCATTTTTATTGTAACTAGCATAATGTTGCTATGAGTAAGGTTTTATGAAAATTTTCTCAGAACAAAGTTTCCTTAGAACATATTGTGCATACGTTTTTCAAATTAAAATGTTTTGTGAAACTGAAAAATTTTACCGAAAATTAGAAATGTACAGAAATAATTTTTTGAAAACATTCTGAGAAAGAAAATAGCAAATTGAAAAAACTAATGTTGCTTCCCTGATGAAAGCATTTTGTTACTTTTGAAAACAGGAATAATTAATAAGTATAAATAAATTATAAATTATTATTAAAAACTATTAGATTTTCAGTTGTTAGAAACTGTGAAATACTTTAAAACATTTTTAATATAATTATTATTATTTAAACTCCGTCCAGTTTAAAGTATACAAAATAACATTAATATTTGCGCTTGATGCATAAGAAGCTGGAGAAAATTTAAATAGTAAACATAAAGTTGGAAATTAATGATAAAATAAGTAACATATTTTCAATGTTATAAACTATAATGGAAACATTTAATGGCTGAAATAGCAGAAGCATGTATTCGACGAATTTACCACTTTTCTATCAAGTTTCGTAAACTAATATCGAAGTTATTAATAGTCAAATATTTTTGTTATTATAGTTCATTATTAGTTATTACTTAATTTACGTTTATGTTTTAATTACAATTATTTAATGGTTCACATTTTCCAGTATTTTATATTCAACAATAAATATTTTTGTTCAAATAAAAGTTCCACTACGATTTAACTTGTAAGAACCATTAATATTTTTAGAATTTATATTTTATCACTTGAAAATATTAATTTTTCCGACACAAAAATAATAATATTTTTTCCCAATTGCCTAAATTTCAAGATACCTTTACACCACATCAAGTTTTATCAATATTTACAGACATTAATAATTAGTTAATTAAAATTCTTTTCTTGTGTAATATGACCATTTCATTTTTATTATATTTCATTTGCTGATATGAAAAATTTGATATTAAGATCAGTACGATTGAAATGCGATATTATCTCATGTAAAACATAATTAGTTAATGAAAAATCACTTTTCCTAATGTATATATTACTTGACGTTTCGCTTGTTACTACATTACGGTTATGTTTTAAATATCCTTAAAAATTCAGTATATTATAAAATATTTCATAACAATATTTGTGGTGATAAAGAATAAGCGAGTTGCCAAATAATATATACATTATGATAAGTGATATTTCATTAAAGAACTATATTTTCCATGATATAATATTGTATTTCAGTAGCACTGATCTTAATATTATATTTTTATATAACTTCTTTCTGTTGTAACAAGTAAAAAATATAGATGTTTTAGAAACTTTTTATGCGGATAAACGTATTATTGAGGAGAGTTGTCTTCTTGATGAATGCTTTTCAATTTTATTGTATTTTTGGGATAGTAAAATTTTACATTAAGGTATTAACTAGTTTTCTGTGAAAGAACTTAAACAGAAGAAGTTTCCTCTGTTCTCTATACTTAGCAACCGGACGAAACATTCATAATGGAATCACATTATGTGTAATTTTCGATAGTTAATCCTCGAATTAGTCTATAGATGGAATTTAATCTTGAATTTTACGAAGCACAGAATCACTTCATGATGAAATTCATATGATTTCTATGCTCCCTTGAACAAGTGAAGGAAGCTCCTTGCATTTTTGTATATAAAGAAGATAAAATAACGCTTAATTATTTTGTTTGCTTATGTGAAGTTAGTGCCGACTTTTTTGAAAATTACATTTTTCATTAGAGTTCTGAGAAGATTTCAAAGAGTTTTCGAGATTCTTATAATTCTAATTCTATATTAGATAAAGAGTTCCGGGAAAATTAATCATTAAAAAAAATATATAAAATTATGGTGCTAATTTCACGCAGCGCCGAATTTGTTAAAACTTCCTTTTTTTAAATACTGAGAAGATTTAAAAGATTTTTAGAGATCCTGATAGATTTCATAAAGAATTCCGGGAAATTCACAAACTAAGAATAATTACAAAATTTCAGAGTTCAGAAACTCCGAAAAAAGCATTGACATGAGAAATTCTCCGCCACTAATTTACTCTTATCACGAGTCAAATTGTATTCATATAATATATTATTATATATATATATATATATTAACTAACTAACTAACTCTATCGCTTCAAAGAACTAGAAAGTTCATCACCGCAGTAACATGAACTCTCCACGTTACTTTATTCTGAGCTATTTTTAACCAATCACACTCTTCTATTCCTATTTCATTTAAATCTAATCTAATATTCTCCTGACATTTTCATCTTGGTCTACCAAATAGTCTGTTTTCATCAGGTTTACCAAACATTACCCTAAACATAGTTCGAGTATTTCCCATACGTGCTACATGT
>JABFPS010000038.1:0-13463 GCA_022817285.1 Neuroscelio doddi
CATATATATATACACAAAGTTATACGTTTCTCGGCTAAAACGTCGAAAAGCATCGTGGTTTCGTTGCGATTACTTTAACGGCATAAGTAGCAGCACAACATTTTTACAACGATGCTGCTGCTGCTGTGCCGAACAAGATTACGCGGCGAATCGTCTGCTTTTCTCCATCGTTGTTTCTCGATAAAAAAACCTGCATGTACTTTTTTTCTATAAAACTTAATCTCGCGCAATACGGATATTCTCATAAATTCTCATTATCGAAATTCAAAGCCATTTAATTTTAGCTCTTCGAAGTCGTGATGTATTTTTGCACAGCACACAGGATTAAGCACGTTTATGGAGACTTCCGAGAGCTTTTTTTTATTTTTGCCATTTTGATCCTAATGTTTTTATTCGGTTTAACGACGTACAATCGAAAGGATAGATCGAGAAAGGAATATAATTATGTAAATTACGGAAATATAGAAGTTGGTTATAGTTTCTCGATAAGAGTGCTTTTGCTCGCAAGATATTTTATCTACGCTGAAATAATCAAATTGTAATTTCATTATAATTTATGCAAATAATTGCAATATTTATCCGAAGCGAGAAGAAAATGAAAAGAAATGATAAATATATAGAATCGGATGCAAAGTCGTCGATTAAACGTGCTTTGGCAATGGACAACCGAAAATGGTTGAACATCGAGAGCGATTGTAATTTTAGTTGTGCGAATAAAAAAAATGCACTCGTAGCAACTAAATGCTATAATTTAGATACGAACCACGTAATTTTTAGTCGGACCATCCGGACCATTTTTCTCGGCAGTGTGCGTACAACTGCCGAAACAATGGTATGGTCGTACCTGCCGTATTATTGCGTACACTTGTAATTCAAATTCGTGGTAATTTTTTACGATAACTGTGTCGTTCGATTATAACGCGATTACTCCAACCGAAAACACGACGGTTGCTACGCTGAAAAAAATGGTCCGGTTCATCCAACTCAAATTTCATTGCTATATGTACGTATAAGCGAACACTTTTAATTACTACTATTTTCGTCTTCGCACGACTAAAATTAAAGTCACTTCGTATTTATCTGGATCACTTTTCTCAGCGTGTAATCGACCAAAATAAACTACCGTCGAGTTAGGTGCACGCAGCACGACGATTACGTTTGGCGGAAAAACTCAAATTATCATTATCGAAGAGTGTTTTGCGTGGTACGAAACGTTTGTTTGTTTGGTTGAAAACGCACGTACGCAATGTCAAATCGTACAAACGGTACCGGAAAAGTGACGCGATTCGTAAATTGGTTAATTTTCAGGAGACGCGTTTGAAAAGTTGATAATCCATAAACGTGCCCGGTTTGGTTTGGTTTGGTTTTTTTTATTTTTTCACCGTTGCTATTATTAATATACATGTATCATTTTTTCCGTAGAAATTACATATATTTATAAATAAAAAGTATTTTTCATTAATTTTAATCAAAATTTTGTTGAAAATTGATGATAAACTCTGCAAATTTGAATATTTCAACATTTTTCATTATATTCTATTAAACTTGTTTCGCTAGAGTAGTGCACATACTATAGTCATATTTTGTCTGTCTGTTAGACTCAGAATTTAACTTTGCAAAAGAGCTCGTATTAAAAAATATGAAATAGAATCCAATTTATAATTCAAGTGTTTATTCTGGATTTCGTTTCTTTCTATACTTTGTGGCATTAAAAGGAATGCAAGTCGATGTGTTTTGATTCCTATTAATTATTGATAACAGTTTATTAGCGAAAAAAATTGTTCTTAACTCTAAAAATTATCTTTGAAAATCTTTTATATACTCTTAAATATGTCTAATGTTGCATTTGGGGTCTCAAGGGACTCTACATGTCCTCAAATGCAACACTTAATATATAAATTGTAGCCTTTGAGGACTGACCCCAAATGCAATACGATTAAACGTTGCATTTGAGGACAGTATTTTTTGAATACGTTCCTGAGACCCTCGATCCAAACAGTCGGTGGGTTTGGTTATTTTTTCCCGGGGGGGGGGGCGTCAGCCCCCCCCCCCCGTCAACTATGTCGACATTACGCGAACGGAGATAAAAAAAACATTTTTTGAAAACTTTTTAATGATATTGAAACCGTACCTAGGTGCCCAAATAGCGGATGTCCCCAAATGCAACGTTAGACATATATATATATTTTATTTAGATAAGGTCTATATTAAAACACAAAACATGTAAAATCATTTTGCAAAAATCGTATATAAATAATTATTAATAATATTTTTATGAAAATTTTCACATGAATAAAAATAATTGATTATATTGAGAGGATCATATTAATAACAAATAATTTTATACTTTCAATATACTAAAAGGCTTCACTCTGCTTATGTTATCATGCTTGACTCACTGTACTGTCATCTCGCACGGTAGTCTTATATGCCGAGCA
This sequence comes from Neuroscelio doddi, assembly GCA_022817285.1. Taxonomy (NCBI): domain Eukaryota; kingdom Metazoa; phylum Arthropoda; class Insecta; order Hymenoptera; family Scelionidae; genus Neuroscelio; species Neuroscelio doddi. The sequence continues at coordinate 2,439 of JABFPS010000038.1, forward strand.
TTTTTCTTTATAACTCCGAAGTTTTCAATACAATTTACTTATATGCGTAAAGTTAACTATTCTGCACTGTATACTACCCAGTAAATGACTTCGTATAAATTCGTATAAATAAACTCACTGTATACTGGTTGTATTCGGAATTTAGAATTTCATATAGAACTGGTATAGAATATTAATTTTAGTTTTATTTCGTATGGTTTCCATACCGAAATATTCATTTATTACAATATCTCATATTAATGGTGAATTAGACAAGAATTCATAAAGCCGATGTGGCTGTTTAAAAATGACGTTTTTATGAATGCTGCGTTACGGAATTCCTTAGAACTATTGTTTAATACTTTTGAAGGTTTTTATATCATTTTACGGTAACTTTATTATAATGATTATCAAAATAATTAATAACAATATCATTCCAAAACTTAAAAGTATAATATTAGCAAATAATAATATTTATTCAAAATATACTTTGATTTTAAAAAATTCTTAAAGACAGTTATTTTTGTATAAATAAATAATTATATATTTATATAAATTATGTCATAATTTATGTTTCGTTATATTATCATTATTAGATTTCATAGATAATGTTTTTATATAAATTCTATTTATTGTTTAAATAAATTGTTATAAGTATGATAAAATAAAAAATTCAATAGAAGTTTACGTAATATTCATTATTTTCAAGAGCCAAGTATTTTTTTGAACGATCTTTAATATATTTTGTTAAGGTATATATCATTTCAGAAGTTTCAGTGATCCAGTGATGTAAACATCGGACTGTTACTTAATAGATCGGGTTTGCATCCTAGGTGAAGTAATTTTTTTTCATTTTGATTATGAACAAATATATGTTACTATGTGAAATAGAATTATACGAAAATTTAGTATAGTTTTATACGGAATTGTATTCCAAATTTCAAATTCATTAATATTAGTCTATACGAAACCGTTTACTACGTAAACAACAATCGTGTATGACTTTCTTTGTACTTGAAACTTCGTTCAACTCCCCAAACTTTTAAATTTTCAGATTCACTAGTTTTGATGTTTATGTTAAAGAATAATTAAATTAACAAATTGTCAGTATATACCTGTACGGAATATAGACATCAATTTGACTCTAAAACAATATAAATCGTCAAAAATCAGACATCAAATAAACGTCTCGATTACGTAATTTGAACGTCAAATAGAGGTTTAATTGACGTCTCAAAGTTCGTTAAGATAATATCAAATTGACGGCTAATAAAGAGTCGACTGAATGTCAGATTTACGTAAATTTGATTAAAAATTAACGTTATTCAAAAAACTTACTATTAAAAATTGTACATATCGAATAAACATACATTTTATATAAAATTGACTTGAAGAATTTACGTGTAATGACGTAATTGTAATATCTATTAAACATCAAAAATGTTAAATATACGTTTATAAAACGTTTATTACACATAACTAATTTACGTTGACATATAATAACTTACTTATAGTAAATGTTTTCAACAAATTACGTGTAATAAATGTAAAATAATGGTCTGTTTTACGTTTTTTATCACATTTAATACGCGTTAATATAACGTCATATGGACGCATATACTGAAGGTTAATTTTGCGACAAATTACCGTTTATTCAACATTCACAATTTTTTACAATAGATGAGCTGAAAAGCGACAAATATGCGTAAATTCAATATTTAATCGATGTCTTCATTAGATGTCAATTTGAAATCATTTCATTATACATTTAGATATCTATTAAACGTTTATTTGACACCTAAATTACGTAATTGAGATGTTTATTTGACGCTTTTATTTGGCATTATGCGAAAATGCAATTAATTAAATTTCCAACTATGTTATATTTATAAATTTAATTAAGACAAGTAAAATTTCTATTAAATTATAGTGATAATAAAAAAAAAATTGTAAATGCAATTAATTGCATTTTCAGATAACCTATTTTAATCACAGGGAAATCCACATTTTTAACAGCGCTGATTAATATATTTGATTCTCATTTGTAAAAAATTTCAATATTCAAAAATGTATGTAAATTATGTAATCTCATAGTTTATTAGTACTTTCAATTTATTATTTACTATTTTCAATTTAGTCTAAAATTGAAGGCTGCAAACTTGAAATCGTTTATAGTTGTTCTACTGATAATGCAGAGAATCCTCTAAAAATAGTATTTCAATAGTTTATCAGTACATTTTTCAATTAAAAGTATTACAGTATTGTCTTTGAAAATGTTCAAAAATTAAAAGTACTTTTATATTTCTAATTTAGTTGCTGGAAAGCATCACTATTGTAAGTCTGTAGTATCGACTGAGTAAAAAATTAATTAAGATCATAATATATTTTTCTGTACAGTCAACTTAAAAAAAGGCTCTATAGAATAATTCTTTTATTTGTATACTTTCATCCTAAGAAAAATTGTATCATTCTGAAGAGAAATAAGAAATAAAAGATAGAAGTAATTTATCATCTGATTAAGGATCAAGTGGTATTTAGCTGAAAAGCAACTTTTTATTTTTCTGTATTTTTTCAACAAACAACATGGCATATGAACTTATAGAATCAATGTAAAACCATAATCAAAAAGGCAGTAAGTACATTTTAAATACGTTATTTTAATTAGTTTTTCTTTTTCTTTTTAACATTATGATATGTAAATATTTATTCGTAGAATATAAATAAATACACAATAGAAACTATGATATTATTTTATTTATTTTTCAAATATGAAAATAATGATTAATAAAGCATAATAATTTCATAATTAAAAAAAAATTATTATTTTAATAATAGTATTAGAAAGATAGTGTTCGTAATAGATAGATGAGAAATCTTTATGAATAACGATGGTGAAATAAAGAGTTCTATTAGAAGGAAAGTAATGTTAAGTTTAAATATGTTAATATAAATATAAGTTTTACAAAATTATTAAAATTTTATTATTAGTCTTTCATATCAAAAAATGAAAAATTTTCATCTTCCAATAAAAATTATTAAATGGGATATATAAATTAACATATATTACTCAATTTCAATTTCGAATTGTTATACAGTTATATTTATGTCTAATGTTGCATTTGGGGACACATTCACTTGTAGGTCCCTAGACACGGAATTACGCAGGAATTAAATAATTAATTATTATACATTTCTGTAGATGAAAGAGTTTTTTTTTCTAGGAGGGCCGCAGGCCCCTCCCCCAACCCTTTCTTGGAAACCAAACCCACCTAGTGTCTAGTTTATAGGCAGGTCCTAGTACCATATTTAAAATTTACTGTCCTCAAATGCAACAATCTTTATATGTAATGTTGCATTTGAGGACATATAGACTCCTTGCAGACCTCAAATGCAACGATAGACATAATTATGAACATTGCTTTTTCTCTGATGGAAATATTTTGCTGAAAGAGTCTGAAAATGTTTAACATGTTCTAATTTCATCATTTTTTCACATTTTAGTCAAACTTTTTAGAAAATATGTTTTCATAATAAAAATAATATAGATAATCAATTTACTAATGATTTATTTCAAACTTTGTGCACAAATCACAAACGTAATTTTATGTTAATATATCGTAAATGTAATATTACGAACGAATTGATGTAAATTTATGATCATTTTCTATATGGATAGTTTGAAATAATTCGTTATAAAATTGTTTATTTATATTTTTGTTAATGAAATATTTATTATCTGAAAAAGTCTGACAGAAGTGTGAAATGTTCTAAAATTGGAACATGTCAGACAATTGTAGACTTTGTTCAAACTTTTTCAAACTTTTACAGTAACGTATTTCCATCAGAGCAGTGACAGTATGATGCATGATTGGTTGTAACATAAATATTATAATAATTAAATAAAATCGAAAAATATTTAAATTTAAAAAACATAACTTACCTGCATCAAACATGGGAAATTATAGGTAACGTTACACCGATATTTTACAAAACACTGAAATTATCAGTGTACTTTATGCTGTATATTGATTTGATTTTCACTCCACTGTTAATAAGCACTCCACTTGTATTAATCGTACTTGTCATAAAAAAATTTTTGTGTAGGTGGTATATGTAGTATATAAATAACATGTATGCGACTAACGTGTAAGATATATGCGTGCCTTACATTGCATATATATGAGATATTTTTAAATTGTAAATTTGCATTTATTTAATTATTATTAATCAAGTAATTGTAAAAAGTAAGTTACATTCTATGTAAATCATCAAAAAATCTATAATTTATTATTTAAAACATTGGTAACAAAATTTTCACGACAGAATTGAGCCTGAGCTCATTACTCTCATATAATACTTTTATCTCCTAGGCTATCATTCATTCGTAATAAACTTGTTTTAAATTTTACATATATTTGCAACATTCATACACAGTAACATATATTTCCAACATTTGACACATATATGGCACGTATATTAGCAATATATAAGTCATACATCATTTTTTTACGAATTAATAATCCTGTAAAAGCGAAAACGAAGTGTCTCGTTGTTACAATGTAACAACGAGATCTAGATCATTTATCAAAAATCATGAAACCTCTTATCTTATATACAACATTACGCATATTTACTCAAACATACACTGAGAAAAATGTTTGGTTATCATAACCATAAATTATGATTACTGAAACTGAAAGAAACAAAATTTTAATAAATTTCTTCAAATAAAAAATTATTATTTTACTGAAAATAATCTGTTAATAAAAATAACATTTCAATTATATTATCATTCAAATTTATTAATATAATGAATATGAATATTAAAATATGAAAATTGCCAAAATAACATAAAGTACAAATAAATAAATAAAATATATGATAACTGAATTTTTATTAATTTCGATAAATTTTATGTGAAAATTTGTTAGTCTTTTTATACAAAATCATACAAAGACCAATCCCTCAGAGCTAAGATTATTTATAAATATAAATCCTCATCAGTTAAGAGGTTATATTGATGTCAACGTTTTATTAATTTCGTTGTCAGTTATAATAATTAGATCACTTTTGGCTACAGTAACTATATCAGTTCAGTTGTCGTAATCAAAAAATAATGTTGTCGAAAAATAACACATAAAATAATTATCATTACTAAATAACATTTTTTGTTATAGTAATCATAATTATGGTTACTATAATCACATTCATAGTTATGATAGCCATTTGGTGTTTAACTAAAAATATATAGTTATAGTTACTTTAGCATTTTTTCTCAGTTTAATTTAACAAGTTTTACTATTTTTTAAAATAATTCGTAGATCAACTAATATTTCGTATTGCTTATTATTTTCACGTATCATATGACTTTTCCAAAATTATAAATAATTTATGCACGAACCTTTATATTCCCAATTTTTCTGTGCAATTACTTGTATTTTACTTTCATCAACATTAGTCAAGTTCACTACAGAATTTGTCCTCAAATGAAATATTCAACATTTGTGCACACTTGAATAGGTTCTGTGGTTAAGTGTAACATATGTATTATATATTACACTAAAGATTTCTTTAGTCGCTATTTTAAATTATAGTTTTACATTGTTATAGTCTTAAATGGCTATGATATTTATTATGTTTTTTTAATGGTTTCTAATAACAACATTTTTTTTAAATTAAATTAAGAAAATGTGAAATTTATGATCTAAACGTGCAATGAATTCGTTAAAGTATCAATTTTCGGTCCATTATGAATTAGTTTTTCTCTATTCTATTATTGTAATCCATAATTAACGATTATCAATTGAAATAATTCCTATTGAATTTACTCAAGGGAGTCAAGGTTGATAAAGTACACGCTGACTAAGTTTTATCGTGGGTGTAATTTCTAATTTTAAGATAATATTTTGAATTTTATGTAAAAAAACGTGGGTTGTCGTGCATTTAAGAACTGTCCTCAAATGCATTGAAAGTAGTTGACAGTCCTCAAATGCAACGTATGATGCCAATAAATGTATCCATATGTATTTTTAACGTTAGAATATTTTTATTCATTTTTTCAAAATTACATGTTTCAAAGTTGCTGAATTAATGACAGCAAAACAGAAATAAGCATGAAATTTAAACTTCTTTAATATTAATTAAATTTCTTATTAAATTGTTATTTTAATTGCTAAATATAAGTTGATTGTGCTAAATGTTATTTCAATAACCATATATAAATTACAATTAAATATTCTAAAAATGTCATTAGCAAATGCAAAGCAAACCCTTAAGTTGATATTTAATTTTTTTATAGACATTCTTTAATATAAATTTTTATTAATCGTAATTAACTGTTGTTCATTTGTGTCAAGTAGTAAAATGATCAATATTATATTTGGGAGTTATAAATTATATTAATAGTTTATCCTTGAAAAGTGAACGAATTTAATTTTTTATAATGAAATGTTTCAATGAATATTTAATTATACTTTATTTTAATTTTAATGTAATAATTTATTGTTTTAATGTAATAATATTCCATACTAATGGTACTCTAATTTTGACATGACTATTTGATATTTCTCCTTCTTGTAGTTTAACTATTGTTAATTAAGTTAACCATGTATCTGAGCTTCATTTTACGATTTATAAGATATTTGCGTAGTTTTCTTGTACTTTTCTGGAAGTAGTTTACATTTTAGTGAGATAAAAATATTGATTTTTTCAGGATATAATGGAGGGACTGTTTATTAGGCCAGAGTGACGGCTTGGAAAGTAGGATTACTTTTGGGAATTTCTTTTAATGAAAGTATACGACTACATTTTTCATTCAATATATATGAACTTTATATTTTCAAGAAAACACAATTTTGTTAAAGATGTTTATGATTTTATAAATATGGTCGCTACAGTGATAACATGTTTTTAAAAAATTGTTGAATGGTATGCAATTTTTTAGCTAAAAAAGGGAAAAAGATTTCAAAATATAAACTTGTAGTTATATTTGAATATATAGAAATGTAGAAATTCGAAAAATTTAAATCAATTGAAGAATTAATAAAAATTTTACTTAAAAAATTAACTTTTTGCATTTTCTAAAAATTATCTGCAGTAAAAACGTACAATGGAAGACAGTATTATTATAAATACTTGTAATATTGCATTTCGGGACAACAGGGACTCTACATGTCCTCAAATGCAACGTTATATATGAAGTTTGTTGCATTAGAAGACTAACCGCAGATGCAAAAAGATTTATCGTTGTATTTGAGGACAGTACATTTTTGATACGATATTGGGGCTCTTCGACAGTTATACTCACAAATCGGGTTAAGTTAAATAGTTTTAATAGGGCAGCACAGCTCCCCTCCTCAACCGCATGTACTAGTACGCAAACATACTTAATAAAAAAAATTTTAAGTGTCATGTCTAGGGGCCCAAAAATAGATATGTCCCCAGATGCAACGTTAATCATACATATATATTCCGTCAAAATTTTAAGACAATCAGATAAATAGTTCCTAAGATAAACTGCACAACAATTAGCGATATTGCAGTAGCCATATTTATAAAAATAATTTATACGCTTTAACAATTTTTCTGTACGTTACCTTTATAGCATATATTTTTATGTATCAAAAGAAACCGTCATTTAATTGTATACTTCAAAAGAATATTCTAAAATTTTCAGGCTGTCACCCAGGGTAAACTTTTTAAAGGTATTTAAATTATTTAATGAATTTCAATGTTTTCTACTACATGTTGAATTAAAAAATGTAATCTCAGTTATTAACACGTTAAGCGGCTATGTCAATCACCGGTGACTGACAATATACTTTTCATGCAGGCCTCGTTAATGTATGTTGACTGACGATATAAAATTTAAAAAATGTCATTCTATTAATAAATTTTAAATAATTTCGAGATCATATCACAAATGTACCTAAATATTACTTACCAAAAAAAAGTTTTAATGAGTTTTATTGAAACACGGTAAACATAAAAATGGTTGTCCTTTGCAGATTTCACAAAATGTTACAACTTGTTTATATTATAATATTATAAAACAATACATTGTACAGATTGCGATAAATAATAAATAATCACATAGTAAATATATTCTAATATAAACATTTAGCCTTATCGCAACCTAAACAGATCTCCGGCCACCAGCATTTCTGTGAAATCTGATATAGCGGGCTAAACGGTAAGCAAAATAAAATTAACTTGGTGCTTAACGTGTTAATCAGCATTAATGATGCCAGTTAAAAATTTGACTTTAAATGCATTAAATCTCGATTTAAGCTCGTGTTGTGGCCGCTATAAAAAATTTTGCAAGTTTTGTCTCTAATTTGAAACTAAAATAACTTATCTTTTACCTTATGTCATTAACATTAAGTAAATTTGAATTTTTGCTCATACTGATTCGGATATCTTAAATTTGCTAATATAAACATCTAATTAATGAATTACATTTTTATTCTATTACCAATTATTATGATACAATATATTTTATCTTAGGATATATTCCTATACTAAAATTTTGAATTTTTCTATTTTAACCTTTAATATACATTCAGCATCAAAATTCATTAGAATCTTATATAAGAATCAGTTTTCAGTCCATTTTGAGTTGGGCTGTTTCTATTTAATTCACAATTAGCAATTATTAATTAAAATAACTTATTATCGAATCTCATTTATCTCAAGAAAGTGAATGTTGATAAAATACACTGACAGTGAATTATATTGTGGTTTCTAAAATAAAGATACAATTTTTTAAATTTTACTTAACATAAAATGCATTTTTGTATATTTGAGGATAGTTTTTAAATGCACATATGAATTGTTATTTAATTTTATTAGCTCCTATCAATGTTTGAATGATACTCTTCTTTGTTAATATAATTACTCGATTTATTATTTGTAATAAAAACATATTTAAAACAGGAAGGTTATAATCACTTATATCTAAAAGATTATATAAGAGGTACTGTTGCATTTAAGAACAGTCCTCAAATGCAACATATGTCCTCAAATACAACATTAAAAATATACTGACCTCATTTGTATTGTTAAATGAAATTAGTGTCCTCAAATACACAAAACTATATATATTCATCAGAATTCGTATACATATATGAAATTTCAAATTTTATAAACTAATAAGCGTAATTGAAGTTATTTCAAATAATTTGGGAAATCTGACCCCAAATGCAACGTTAGACATATATATATATATATATATATATATATATTATATAGCCATTTGGTTTTCAGTTTTGTTGGTCAAGGTAAATATGATTTCCGAAAGAACTATATTATTTTTATAACTTGACTACCGTTAAGTCTTTAGCATATTACAATTATATATAAATAATTAATGTGCTTATTTCAAGCTTGAACTTGAAGAGAGTTTAAATTTACATTATGCTGAAAAATTTCTGTTTAGTTTGAGAATAAACGACATTAAATTAAAAAAAATTTATTTATTCCTTTAAGTTATTAGTTTTTAATGCATGTATAAATACATGTTACATTATTTTTCTTTTCTTTCAGTGTACTGGATCAAATCTTAAATGTGGAATATCCCTTTCTCAGTATGTGTTTTAATATTGACTAAAATTTAAGTACCGTTATATATCATTTTATTAATTGTATATGATACTTCGTATAAAGCTATAAATCTCTTTACCTATAATATCTGAGGCATCGTAAGTTTTAGCTGAAACTAAGTCACGGTTTTGTAATTTGAAAAGCTTGTGCAGCTTATTAAATTTCTTAGCTCGTTTTTCGTTCTTGTTTTTAATGCGATTTTAAACTATCTCCATTAATGCTTCCAAAAATGTTCGTTTTAATAATCATTGTAAAATTTCAATTATTAATTTCGAAAACAAGTTAAATTTCGTTTCAAACGAAATTACATATACATGAATTCTATGGTATCATAATATACTTCAATTATGTGTGCTTCTATAATTGGCACCCAGTTCATCCAATTGATGTATTTATCACTTAGGAAAACTCGAAAGAATTTAGAAAAATTTTTTCGGTTAACAATGTTAACTTAAGAATGTCGAATAAATGTAAGGATTGGTTGATTGCTTTCCTGTTCTATTTTTCTCAACCAAGCGTCTAAAATAAATAGAGTTACTCTGTCACTAAATTTTTTAGCGTTCCATACGTAGGAACGTAGTCATTAAATATTTTATTTATAATAGATTTTGTAGTATTTCATTATAAAGGGTATAGCTTCATTTTATAAGGTTTTAACTAGAGTAAAAAGCATTTACACTAGACAAAATATATTACATGCCTGTTCTTGCTATAGGTAAAGGTTAGTTATAATCAATGCTTAAAACGTTTAATGGTCTTTCGGGAATGATATTTTGCATTACTGCAAAGCAAATTAGATTACCGACTTTATTTCTTTGGCCTAAATTGCACAATGCTATTCTTTAACGAATTATCATGTCAAATTTGGGATGGTAGAAATATTAAAAAACTAACTTAATATATTTCTTTGGTTCTAAATATCGAAACCTTTCATAGCAGTCATCATTAAATGAAATTAATATCTGTTTTGGCAAGTAAAATTTCCAGTTAGATTATGTGTTATAAAATATAATGTTATGAATTAATTCTTACTTATTTTCACATTTTTTAGTATTATTTTTAATAATTAAGATTTTAGCAGCTTTTGTCCGCTCTGAAAATAAATTTCACATCATTTTTTATAATTTTCTCTAACCTTTTGTGGTTAACTCATAAATAAAGATTTTTACATTTATTTCAGCTTATTTATGAAGATATTCAAAATATAGACAAATCAAGATGTCTACTACAACGTTTTACCGATCTTGAAAACGTTGGATCTTTACATTATAAATTTGAAACGTGAATATACCTTTGCTTATTAGAGTATTAACTAATTTATACACTGTCAATTTAATAATCTCCATCGCTCTTCACAATTAAAGATATTAGCATTCCAGAATCATTGTAATATGCATGTCGCGACAATTGTGTGAATATGTAATTATTGTGAGACATATTCGATTC
>JABFPS010000039.1:0-13380 GCA_022817285.1 Neuroscelio doddi
TTTTTTATATTTGGCTGCGATAAAATTTTATCTTTTGATATTTATTTTTCCAAATAATGTTAAGGCGAAAACAAAGTTCTGCTTTACTACCAAAACTTAAATTAGATTACTCTATAGTATTAAAATAGATAATGAAAAATTCTTTTCCAGGATGAAAAAGTATAATTATAAGAATGGTTGTGTTCTTTTTATTTTGAATAGATATAAAAAGAATGTCAGATTTTTTAATTTTGAAAAAAATAATGTTATGTGGGATTCATAAAAAAATGTTAATAATATCTTATTTATTACTACTCTCTCAAAGAAATGAAAATGCGACCATTTAGCCATTTACACTATTTCATCTTAGCAAAGGATTTTTCATTATGTGTTAATAAAAGAAAATAATCTAATTTAGATTTTGTCGGTAAAACATGACCTCATTCTCGCCTTAAGAGCATGTCACCCGAATCTGCATTATAAGTCTGCAGTTTGATGAGAGTTTTCTTTTATAATAAATTTCTTATTACATTTATACAATAAATATGACTGTTTGTATATTTTCTCATTACTACACTATTATTCTGAAAAAACTTTTATCATTTTGAATTGAAATAAAAAAGAATAGTCGATTTTCGTTTTTCAAATTATAGCGGCATCACTTAGAAATAAAAGACACACTATTCTTATTTATTTCAACTCAAAAAGATTAAAGGTTTTTTCAGAATAATAGTGTATTAGTGAGAAAGTATGCAAACGCTCATATTTTTTGTATAAACGTAATAGGAAATTTATTAGAAAAGAAAATAATCAAAAAAGTGGTTATGTTTAAAATTGACTTCACAAACGAGGTAAATACGCTCTTAAAAAGATTAAAAATGTTTAAAAATTTGTACACAGTACATAGTTGCAGCAGCAACTAGTATAGCAAATATTATACCAGTTGTATATAACGCTTTAAAATATTTCGTTGTATTTACAACAAACCTTTATTAAACAGAAAACGTATTATTATAATCAATACAATTATTTTACATAATTACACTTAAAATATATAAACAATGTATTTCTTACTTAAGAATTTCAATGTGGTACTTAATGCAGCTACGAAGTTCGACTTCAGTTTCATTTATATAATATTGTGTATTATTACATTTGTTTTTTTCAATATTTTCCAATTTATGCCTATAAACAAATTACATTTTGAAAAATATTGATAAGTGCAGAATATTTTGTAATTGCAATACATAATATATAATATTTGAAATACAATATACCCACTGATTTAGTACAAATAATGTACATAAATGTGATTCTAATACATAAATTGAAATAATTAATCCATAATATTACAAACAATTTTTCACTAGTATGATTAAACAAGTTGTGTATGTTATAGACATATTATAACGAAAATATGAAATTTGTATAAAATATGGTAATGATAGAAAGTAAAATCTGCTGACACATATTACATTTAAAGCTAAAAAGTTATATCAATTATAATGATATTATTTGTGTAGTATATTACTAAATATATTCATGCTTTTTTTTGCTATTAGACAAATCTTACCTATTGTAAATATTATTAATTTTGCACAATAAAAGATAAATACAAGTATTATCTTACGATCGTATTCCCTTTTATGATATTCTAAATCACTTTTAAACTTATCAATTAGTTTGTTAAACTATAATTAAGAAAGTGCAATTTATATAAATTTATTAATACGACATTATTTATTTATTTATTTATTAACATGAAATTAAGTTATTTTTACCCCAATAGTATAGTTACAAAATTTTTCGAAAGAGTTAAGAATATGACTGAAATATAAAAAATATATAACGTACAGTATTTCTGTAGATACAATGGTTCGTAATTATAAGCAATGTAATTGTATGCATCATCAAACTTCCAGTAATGTCCATTATATTGTTAATGTGATTCCGTTTAGTATAAGCATATTTTACCTGCCATTGAATTGTAAAGTTATTTTTATACATGGCTGCTTGATATAAATGAAAAAAAATCGGTAAATATAAAAGTCTGGAAGTTTTAAATTATAATAATATTTCAATAATTAAATAGTGAAGAGAATACTTGCAAAAACGTAAAAAACAATTGATATTGTCTCTATAAAAAATATAGAAGTGTACTTACGAGTAACATATAAACATGTATATTGACAAGAATATCTACAATATTCAGTAATAATTGTTGATAGTATTTTTGATTAGGCCAATGACCTAACAGAATGTTTACAAATTTAAAATGTTTATAGTATAAAGTATTGAAAACATTTTTATTTTTATTCAGCTTGAGTATTTTAATAACTGTATACATTAATAAAGTTAATGCTACTGTATGAAAAAGTACAAATAATAAAATTATATTTTGTCAATGTAATGTAATGTAATTTTCACAGGAATTATATTTTTATATGTAATGTTACGTAACCTTCAAATTTTTATATCAAAACAATTTAATGTATTATTTTATAATTATTATATTTTCTAATTTTATAGCCATTTTCATATATAGGATATTTTACACACTCAAAGTATATATTCTGAGAAAAAATATAATTTCAATATCCATCATATATAATGAATTTTCGATCTTACTACATTCATTATAGTTATCAGAATCAAATTACATTTTATAAGTTTTAATTACTTTTTCTTCTACAAATTAATAATTGGCAAACTCAACGAAAAATTAAGTCATTCAAAAATTTATTATACAGTATATGAATGTATCAATCATTTTGTAAAACAGTTTTACTGTGATTTTTTAAATTTCTTCTAACTATGGAAATCCATTTTATTTAAAATGAATAACTAATATTGACATCATTACTATTTGTCATGTTTTCTACAATTATGCTAATATAGTTAAAATGACCAGAAATTATGTTTGGATCGTAAAAGCTGTTTCTTGATTAGTCATAGATCTTAAGAATTATCTTTCGAATCAATACAAACTATTTTGCATCTAATAAAATTTACATGAATCAAGACAGTTTTTCTTATTACAAGTGAGTTTTACGTGACGCGAAAAAATTAAAAGAATCATTTTCAAGAGTGTATGAACTATGTGACACTTATAAATTCTGTAGCCGTAAAAGATAATGACAGTAATCATATTTACGGTTACTACGGTCAATTGTAATATTCAAAATTATAACATATAAAATTATTTTTACATATTACATTTATAAACGTACATTTGACAATTTGAATTTCGTATTTACATATGATATTAACATTTATGAAATGCTAAATAGTAATACCTGTATATAACAATCTGGACAAAGTTATTCATTATAAAATAACGTAATGAGAAATAACAGCTTTTAACTACAGCATTAAAAAGTTTGATTAATACTTAAAATTTTGATATAGCTGATTTTAAATTCATGCATCGCACATAAATGTTAGAACCTACTGCATCATGTATGAAAATTACATTAAAAAGTGCCAAAAATTGTGTCTCATGTTATATAAAGACACATATTTATTATACGAAATAAAATGTTTCATAAACTGGAATAATTAATTAATAATATGTGTATATTAGTATTTTATTATTTTTTGAAACTCTTACTGAAAAAATCGCAATAAGTAAGCTTATCCTCTTGAGCAATCTTGCCTGCTTTACTTATTATTTCAAATAGTCAGACGTGTAAATTTAAACTATAACAAAAAGAGAATTTTGACAACAATCACTGAATTTAACATTTTACATTAACACAAACTACACAAAGAATGTACACTGATAAAATTATAATATATTATTTCAGAATAAATACTGTTACATATGGATTACAGTCATACATTACACATTATGAAATTTTACAACTTATATGTAATTAATGAAATGGAACGTCTTCTAAAATAAAGTTATATAGAAAACTATACAATTTCGTGTAACCGCACATATTTTCACATATTCAATTTTTATTTCTAGTTCATATACTGGTTGTAATATAAATGATATTTATATAAATTTGTTTACAATACGAGGGCAATTTTTAAAATTCGCGGCCTACCATATAAAAGTTAGTAACGCGTTTTTGTTTTTTATCGCATCGTGGCACCACATTCGTTCTATGAACAGTTGTGAAGTATCAAGTCGATTTGCTGAGTTAAAAGTAGCTGTATAAATGAAGTTATCTCAGTGCATTGTTGAAAATGAAGAAAATTGAATATCGTGCAGTGATTAAATATTTCGTTAACAATGGTTTAACGCCGACAGAAAATTTTAATAAAATAAAAGTTATTGGGTGATTCTGTACCTTCATTTACTATAGTAAAAAAATGGACTGCTGAATTTAAACATGGTCGTGTAAGTTTGGAAGAGAACCCCAGTAGTGGGCGCCCGAAAAGTGCTACTACATCAGAAATCATCAATAAAGTACATGATATTATTTTGGAGGATCGCTAATTGGAGATGCCTGAAATTGCTAAAGCTATGGGCTTCTCAAATGAAAGGGTATATCATATTCTTTCCGAGGACTTAAATACGAGAGAGCTGTTTGGTGACAACTGATCAAAAATGTAGTCGAATGCAGATTTCTCAATAATGTTTGGACCATTTAAAAAATTTCGGAAGATTTTATTCATAGATTTGTAACGACTGATACTCCAAAAACAAAACAATGGATGCATAATGGTTCTCCATCTCCAAAAAATACAAAATTAAGTTTGTTTGCAGGAAAGTACATAGTTTCAATTTTATAAGATGCTAAGGGTCTATTGTTAATAGATTATCTTACGAAGGGTTAAACAATAAATAAACAGTATTATGCTAACTTTTTGGATAAATGATATGAAAAAATTCGTATTAAAGTATGATCTGCTGTTACATCCAGCTTATTCGCCTAATTTAGCTCGATCTAACTTCCGTCTATTCCTTAACCTTAAAAAATTTCTCGATGGGAAGAGGTTTTCCTCGGATGATGAGCTGAAAGCGGCAGTAAACGGTTATTTTAAGGACCTGGAGAAATCAAATTTCTATGATAGAATAAAAACACTTATAAGACTAGTGTCTTACTTTTTCATAAGGACAAAGCGCGGAAGGTAAATTTGGGCAGTTAGTTTATCTGCTGCGGACTTGGTTTCTTTACAGCGCTCTTCGTTTATTTCTGGCCTACACAGCCAGGCTTTTGTCGGAATGTCGAGTATAATCTGGCACCCGCGTTAGCCTTTCGGAATAAGTGACAGATCGTGTGATTATATAGAGTTATTTATACTATCTTTTTTTTACAGTCTCAAACGTTTGTGTGTTGGATCGGACGGGGCCAGACGGATGCGCCTCCCGATGATTCTCAACAAATGCGCGGAGCTCCGGCTTGTAGTTTTGCACTAAGGCTGGGGCTTTGCGTAGCAAAAGTACCCGTCCGATAACTCTGCAATCTTATTCACGCGACTCTCAAGAGTGTGGAATGATGGAGGCTGTAAAGGCGCCAATGGACACTGAAGTTTTCGAAGTCGGTGAACTTGGGGTAGCTCACTGGAGGTGGAAGTGAAAATTGAAAAAACATTTATATGAAAAAAAATCATACTGCAAAAAGGTTTCATGTCCTTTTAATGGTAATATTTTCAATAATTTGAAAGTATGTAAAAATTACGTACAATAGTTTGTTTATAAAAGGAAAATTGAAATTTTACAAGGTCAGCATTATGAAACTACTCAATTGATGGGTCAAAGTTGTAGAAAATAATGGTGTACACATTACTGTATAAAGATAAGTTTTTATGTGAAATTTAACTTTTTGAATTCTATTAAAAATTCCGCACAAACAGAATAGCCAATCCAATACATAATTCGTAATTTAAATTTTTACATTCAATAATATTTAATTTTTTTAAATAATGCTTCAAATATTAAATAAAAAATAATCTTTTCAAATCTTTCCTATACAACACATGCAATATAATAAGTATCAATAATTTTAATTGTAGCGATAATATATAAACTTTGAATGACATAACATTTATTCTTACAAAATGGATAAATGATATACATTTTACAGTTGCAAATAACAGATACTTTATAATAACATTTTATATAATAACGGATGCTTTAATATACCATCAGAGGACCGTAACCAATTTTAACATAATATTACAGTTTTAGTAATTTTTATAAACAAATGAAAACCAAACATTATTTCATTAAGCTAATCACATTATTCTAGAATCATAAAAATATGGTCTGAAAGCTATGAATATGCAAATAAAGAGAAACTATTATTTTTTAACTTATTAAAATTATCAAATTACATTTTCTCGTTATTTTCTTATTTCATTTTCTAAGCCATATTTTTATGATTTTAAAATGTTCTAATCAGTTTGTAGTTTATCTTCCTAACAAAAAAATATAGAATCTTTCATATCATGCAAAATTGTCACAAATCAGGGTTGGTATTGCAGCAATTTTGTTTAAACTTCTCATCTATATAAAGAAACCTCTAAAGTGCATTTCCTGCAATATCAATCAAGTTTTTGATAATTTTTTATAAAATCAAGTAGCATTTTACGTAGTTATGAATTATCTTACAAAATCTTTTTTAATTTTACTTAATTAGGTATAATTTTATAAGATCATGTAAAATTTTGCATGAATATTTTATCAGGCAATGTTTTAAATAAGAGAACACTATTAATGTTTAATATTAGAGAACAGTTATTCAGGGAGAAGGAATTAGATTATAAGACCTAAACATGACAAGGTTCTTTAATATGGATCCCACCTGATCTCAGTAAACACTGAAGTAAACGATTTGATAAAGCATGAAACAGTAGTTTAATATGGATATATAAATCTTATATTATATTGACATAAGTCAAATTGGGATGTCTAGTCAAGATAAATTAGTATTTATAATATTAATAAGTAAATATTTTACATTCATTAATTGAAAATAAAATAGTAACAATAACATTATTAGCGTAGAGTCGTATATTGTCCTTCACGTTATTAGAGATTGAGTATTTACGAAATAGACTTTGATACTATACTGTTTATTATGTTAATAGAAATTTATACAGATGAAATAGTCTTAGTACTACGAATAGGAGTGAAATACGTAATTAGTCTTGGATTATGCTGTCTTCAGGAACCACGCTGGTGCTTGCTCAGTTGGTAGTCTTAGATGCCAGTATGGCCCACTGTGTGACCGAGGATTTCTGCTGGTTGTTGATCACGAAGATATTTAGCTACTTGTCGCTCTGAAGTTTTGGCCAACTTTCTGCTTACTCAGTTAAGCTGCTTAGTAATTTGAATGTTTTCAGTTTGTAACCGCGGCTGTAAAATGCGGTCGTGGAGAAGTGTCCCCATCGAGTACAGTAGAGTACGGTGGGAAGCACATAGACACTATGAAAGAGCCATAAGTATGTGAAACAAGCTTCTAGAGAAAGGTAGATGAATCCTTGGTAAATCAGTCTTTCTCTTTTTATGTCGAAACGAATGAATAACGCGGCTTTACTAATGCCGTGTGTACATGATTGTATGGAACTTTATGGATTAATATATGATTATGCATGACCATATACAAAATTGTATGAACTAAAAATATAAATCTCTTAGTTGATATACGTTACGTTCTAACATACAGTGAAGGAAGATCATGTTTATTAGCTATCTGATCCCATGAAATTCCATTAATGGTACGAGTTAGGAAGATATTAATGCTTTCTATTTCTTTCATTATCATAATTTTGTGTAGATTGCTGAGGGCCAATTTGATCGTTTTAAAACTTTCTTTGGTTCCATATTTTTGATATTCTCCGTCAGTAATAAATAGTCATACGTAAATGTTTGATATTCTCCGTCAGTAATAAAAAGTCATACGTAAATTTTTGATCCCCTTTTAATTAATTTTGCTTCTCCCAACTGTAGTTTCCCGAAATTTTTTATTTTTCGTTTCTTTGAGTAAATTTTTGTACTTTCATCGCCTGGTTTTCCTTCAGTATTAAGATAAAACACAAGGTTATCTTCTCGCATATATAGTTGGTCTAGGTTTTCAAAAATATTTTTGCCATAAATTAAATTGTTTAATAACTATTATATTTCATTATTATCTTGTATTTTATCCAAATTTTCTTCTTCAGTTTCTTGTGGGGTTGATTATTCAAATATGATTTCATATATTTTTTCATCTGCGGATTCTTCATTATGTTCGTCTATACTGGTATCACTATCGGTTTCCGAAGTATTTTTATCTATGTACGTTGTCTCTTGTAATAGAGGTCGAAGGTTATGCGTATTAATATTATTTTCATTTTTTGGTTAGTGTTTCTCATTTGTTTGGGTGGTATATGGGATTTCCTCGTGATTTTCTTTGGTAAAGAAATTTTCATCTCTTTCGGTTGATTCTTTATTTGAGATATTCTTCATTTGGTTTCTTGTTTTAGTTCTTCTTTTCGTTTTTTGTTTTTAATATTTTGGCGATATTGAGCACGTTCAATTGTAGGTTTGGGTTTCCTCGAAGATTTTCGAGGTGGTATTGTGGATTTTTTATTATAAAAACTTCCTTTTCTTTTATATTATTTGAACGTTGTTCAGTTTTTTCGCTTTGTATAGGGTTACGGGACAACACATCTGCGTTTACATTCGTTTTCTCTGCTTTATTAATGATTTCGAAGTCATACTCTTTTAATTTGTGGTGCCATTTCGCCAATCGAGATGTGGGGTCTTTTGCAGTTCTCATCCAACAAAGGGGTTTATGGTCAGTAACCACTGAAAATTTTTGTCCATATAAGTACGGACGAAAGTGAGGTATGCAATACATTATAGCAAGAGCTTCTTTTTCGTAAGTGCTATAATTTCTTTCTGCATTATTCAAAACGCGTGATACATAAGCGCATGGTTTGTCCTTCCCAATGGATCCTTGGGATAGAATTCCTGCTATAGCGTACCCTGAGGTATCTGCGGTTAAAACGAAAAGTTTGTTGAAGTCCGTATATTGGAGGATGGGGTCCTCACATAATTTTAATCTGAGTAAATCAAAAGCTTCTTGTTGTTCTTTTCCCCAATTAAATTCAACATCCTTTTGTAGTAGAGTTGTTAGAAGTTTAGCTAATTTTGAAAATTTAGCAACGAACCGTCTAATATTCAGCTAAACCCAGGAATTGTTTGATATTTTTTATATTTTTTGATCGTAGAATGTTTTTAACTCTTTTCAGCATTTGGGGTCCGGTTGTAAACCATTTTCAGTTATGTCTTAAATACGACACTTCTCTTCTAAGAAATTCGCATTTATCAACTTGTAGTTTAAGACCAACTTCTTATAATCTGGACATTAGATTTAAATATTTCCTTCTATGTTCCATTAGGTCTTGAGTGTAGATGACAATATCATCTAGATATACGAATAATTTAATTCCTTGGAGACCTGTTGATACTATATCTATAAGTCTTTGCAATATTCATAAGTGAGTTGTGTTACTTTCATAGGTTTAACAAAATCGCATTTATTAGCTGAATGTCCAAACTTATGCAAACTTGACAAAGTTCACGACCATCTTCGTTTCTGTTATTATTTTTATTGCATTCGTTAGCCTTATGTCAGAGTTTTCCACATATCTAGCATTTTGGTTTCTGTATAATATTCTTTAATATAGAATATTCTTTAGTTTTCTGACCAGGTTTTTCACACATCTTACAAAATTCAATTTTTATTTCCGGTTTTTGGGAGGAATAATGGTTGCCTTGCGTCGAGGATTTGAGTTTCTTGGGTAAGCAACTCACCTTCTATTTTGAACGTGTTTTGGTCTGGATCATTTAAATTTTCATGTCCTTTTACAAGAACAAATATTTCTTTTCGTAGCCCAAGAGTATGATATTGTGACTTCTCGCTCTATTTTTTACTTCCTCTCTTCGCTGATCCTGTTATTATTTTCCATTTTGCAGGATTCTACAATTTGGTTTCCCAGATCTAGAACTCTATTTAAATAAGAAGGTACATTTTCATCATAGTGCTGATACAAACGTCCGAATTCTTCAATTAATGAAGTTGATGATATACGGGGTGCGTAAATTCCTTTGAGGTGTGACAGAATGCTTTTAAGAGTGTTAAATTGGATTCCTCTTATGGCCTGAAGAGCTTCACCCCTTAAACGAGCACGCAGAATTTGTACCAATCCATTTTTAGATGCTAGTGGCAACATGTCTTTTGCGTCCATACAACATGCGGTGAATTCTCGGAAAGTAGCACCATCTTGGGTACCAGTGAAACGAGGTACGACTTCGACTGCATCTCGGAGACATACTTGGTAGTCGTCTCGTGATATATAGTTAATTTGTTCGTCCTGTGCTTAATTTTAAAAATGACGGTTGTCTTCGTGCGCCACTTCATCAATCAGTGTTTCATCTTCTGAAATTGATGTTGCTAACAGGAATGACTCCTCTTGATGTGTATTGGAATGAGGTGGAGTTCGTGCTAGTGTTTTTGAAGCTAGGAATCCAGAAGAAGTGTTTACTTCATGAGTGTTAATTGATGCTGTTTTCAACATTATTCTTGATTTAAAGGGAAGCCCTGATTCTAGGAAATTTTTTGGATTCTCCTGATTTCTAAGTTTTGATCGTGTGGAAGCTTTATTACTGTTCATTCCTTGTATATACGTTCCTTGAGTTAAATGTATTTGTATTTGTTCAAAAATTTATAAAATAAAGTATGATGAGTATAAAATTTCTATACCTGTTTTCTAAGTTTTTCATGCATATACTTAATGCATATACTTTTGTAATAAAAATCTTATGGGAAATGTTTCTTGGATTCGCGAGAAAGTATGCGAGAGAAACAAAATATAAAATTTTTAATTTGTTTTTAATTTCTTTGTATAATTTTATATATTTCTTTTATCCATTTTTGTAATCAAAATTTTATTTGGGTTGTTTCTAGAATTCGCGAAAAAGGATGCGAGAGTGAAATAATAAAAAAAATTTTAATTTGTTTTTAAATATTTTGAATTTTTCTTATGCATTTATTTATGCATGTATATTTTTATCAAAATTTTATTTGAAATGTTTCTTGGATTCGCGGAAAGGATACGAGAGTGAAACAAAATATAAAATTTTTATAATTTATGCATTTATTGCATTTTCGACAGTTATTTCTTGTTGTATTCATTAGAACAAAAAAATTAATTTATATGTTTTCATGTATACTGAATTAAACGATTTTAGATTAATTGCCTTAATAAAGACAATCCCATTTCTGACACCCAAATTTTTTCATGTAATATGTTACGTTCTAACATACAGTGAAGAAGGTCATGTTATTATTAAGCTATTTTAAGGTGGTCTCCCTGTTATTTTCCCTGTTTGTTTTTCAGCTCTTACAGGAAAAGGATCGGAAACTATGTTGAGTGAAAAAATAAAACGGAAAAGAATTATTTTAACTTACCATGTGAATGGTTTATTAGGAATAATACGAATAACGATATCGATAAATAACAAACTCTATGGTTTTAAAGAACTCGAAAGTTCATCGCCGCAGCAACATGAGCTCTCCACGTTTCTCTATCCTGAGTTATTTCCAACCTATCACACTGTTCTATTCCTATTTCATTTAAATCTAATCTGATATTGTCCTGCCATCTTCGTCTTCGTCTACACAATGGTCTGTTTCCATTAGGTTCACCAGACGTTACCCTAAACGCGGTTCTAGAATTTCCCATACGTGCTACATGTCCTGCCCAACGTATCCTACGAGATTTAATTATTCTAACAATATCTGGAGATGAATACAAAGCATGTAACTCATCATTATATAATCTACGCCATTCCCCTGTTCCCTCATCTAATTTTGCGCCATATATTTTTCTAAGAATTCTATTTTCAAATACCCTAAACTTCCTCTCATCTTGAAGCATGAGTGACCATGTCTCACATCCATATAAAACTATCGGTAAAATGATTGTTCTATGTATTCCGACTTTCAAATTTCTTGAAATTAATCGAGACGATAACAACTTACTCATTGAGAAGTAGCATGCATTACCTAATCGTAGCCTTTTTTTAGCTCTACCCTAATATAATTTCTACTGGTAATCATAGTTCCATTAGAATATATCTCATATTAGAATATATTCCAAAGATCGACCCTTTCAAATGATTTGTTATCTACTTCTAAATTGTTCTGTCTATCTTCGCACTGGTCTCTTGCGTTGACCATATATTTCGTTTTCGGCACACTAACTTCTAGACGAATTTCTCTACTAGCTTCAATGAGAGTTTCGACATTTCTTGTAACTGCCTCTTTGGAATCTCCTAATAAATCTAAATCATCCGCATACGCAATAACTTGTATGTTCCCATTCATTTCTAAACCTACATTATTGTTTTGGACCTGTCTAACAGCATATTCTAAAGCAATATTAAAAAGCAATGGCGAAAGAGCACCTCCCTGTTTCCGTCCATTATGGATTTGAAATGGGTTCGAAATCTGATTATCTATACGTACTGTACCCTTTGTATCCCTCAATCACATTTGCACTAGTCTCGTCAACTTCTTCGGAATTCCAAAGCTAACCATAATCTCATATAATCAATCCCTGAATATCTGATCGATTGTGGACCTATTTCGTAGAAATCCACACTGGTATTCTCCTATTATTTCCGATGTATATGGAATAAGCCTCATTAAAATTATGTTCGATAAAATTTTATAGCAAGTAGGTAATAATGAAATGCCTCTATAGTTGTTACAGTCAGTTTTATCTCCCTTTTTAAAAATAGGTATAATTATAGATTCTGTCCATTCTTCGGGTATTTGTTCTGTTCTCCAAATTGCTACTATAAGTTTATGAATTGTTTTAATTACTTCGTTGCCTCCGTATTTTATTAATTCTGCAGAAATTGCATCTATACCTGGAGCTTTATGATTTTTAAGTTTTGCAATAGCTAATTTAATTTCTACTATACTAGGTTCTGCTACTAATATTTCAGCAGTGTGGATTTCTACATTTTCCCTATTTTCATCAGAGTCCCTGTTAACATTTAGAAGGTCATTAAAATAACTTATCCATCTATCCAATACCATATTTGTGTCAACTACTAGTTCCCCATCTTGATTCCTCACTATCTTTGCTCGCACTTGATATCCTTTTCTGTGTCCATTTATACCTAAATACATATCCCTAATGTTATTATTTTTACTATTCTCTTCTATTTCCCTGCATTTGTCTTTCAAATATTCGCTTTTGTTTCTTCGAAATATTTTACTAGCTTCCTTTCTGACACTAACGAATCTATCCCTATTATCTTCACCCTTGTTCTGTAACCACCTCAATTTAGCCTGTTTTCTACTTACAACCATTTTCCTACACTCTTCATTAAACCATGGTTTGTTCTTTTTCGACTTTTTAAAACCTATTTTAACTTCTGCT
>JABFPS010000040.1:0-13256 GCA_022817285.1 Neuroscelio doddi
AAATTTTTAAAGACATGCGATGCACGTAGTGCGAAAAATTAAACATGAGACGCCAAATACCCTAAGTTTTTTGTCATTAACCTGCACAGATTGCGAAGATAAATAAATAGCTTCAGTTTCATGATAAGGGGACTGGCGGAGGGTGTCAAGGAAGTTTTTTGTTTCTATTGAATGACAGTTGTGACCTATGCAAGAAGTCTGTTGTAGTTTGTATGATATCTTTATAAAATGGTTCGCATAAGTTATCTAGCAGTGCAACTAAACAAATACAAAAATCAAAACGTCGCGGTTTTTGGTCTTGGTAAAACTGGTTTATCCGCCATTAACGCTCTAATAAAGAGTGGTGCAAGAATATATGCATGGGATGATCATGAAGAGCAAATAGCAAATACAAAAATGATGTATAAAAAATGTAATTTTATTCATCCCAAGGAATACAATTGGCATGAGATCAGTGCATTGGTTTTAAGCCCTGGGGTGCCAACAGAGCCACATTGGATAGTAAAACTTGCAAGGAGATTTGATTGCAAAATAAAATCAGACATTGAGCTATTTCTTGAAGCTAAAACTACGAACCAGAAGGTAATAGGCATCACAGGAACAAATGGTAAATCAACCACTACATCACTAATAGGGCACATATTAAAATCTGCAGGGAAAAAAGTAGCTATTGGCGGAAATTTAGGCGTTCCTGTTTTGGATCTAGAAAGAGATGCAGAAATTTATGTAATTGAATTTTCCTCTTTTCAATTGGAGTTGATGAATGAAATTAACGTGGACATTTCAGCACTGCTCAATATTACACCAGATCACATAGATAGGCATGGAAGTATGGAGAACTACATAGCAACTAAATTAAAACTGATAAACGGTAGTGAGGTTGCCGTAATAGGATGTGACAATGAGATTACTGCTGACATATTCAACAAATTCACTGGAAACAAAATTCCAATCTCAGTAACATATTCCCCGATGCCATTCCAGCGCGTGACGCTGGAATCCAGAAAAGAAAAACCATTGCCAACTACTCAGATGACAGAGGGTGGTGCAAGAGATCTAATATCATTGGCAGGTAACAATTTGCTTGATTATAGTGAACAGATTACTGGTATAGATCGAAATTATCTGGATCCCAGTGTCAGCTACTTGGATGACAAAAGGGGCACTGGGATTCAGAAGATCTCGTTAAAACTAGAGAATCATAGCTTATCAGTAAGCGACGTGAAAATAAACCTAATATCCAATGCAGAAAACATAGCAGCCGCATATGCCGTATGTAAGCTACTTGGAGTAGATAGCAACACTATTATCAATGGAATCAAGTCCTTTTCAGGACTGAGGCATAGGAATGAACTGCTTGGCAGAATAGGAAATGTGTTTTTCGTGAACGATAGCAAAGCAACTAATGCAAAGTCGAGCGAAAAGGCGATCTTATCTTATGAAAACATAAATTGGATCGTTGGTGGAAGAAGCAAAAAAGATGGAATAGAATCATTAAGCAAGCATTTCACGAGGATTAGAAAAGCTTTTCTTATTGGGGAATCAACCGAAGCCTTTGCAAACACTATGGAGAATAAAGTAGATTATGTTAGATGTTGCAATCTAGAAGATGCATTCAGATTGGCTTTTGAAGAGGCCTTAAATAGCGCAGAAGAAGTAACTATATTACTTTCTCCCGCGTGTGCTTCTTTTGATCAATGGAAAAATTTCGAGGAACGTGGTGAAGCATTTTGTAGAATGTTTGAAAATCTCAGGTACAATCACACATGCTGTTTAGTATAATGTTGCGTGGAACAAAAGTTAATAATAGATAAGCTAATTAGGGTTATTCCATTTGAAGGGATAAGCGATGAAACCCTATTAAAAATTTGCACAGACCTTAATCCAGCTAATAGCTTTTGCAAATTTCAGAATGGAATATATAGCGCTTTGGAGTACATAGCAGAGGACTTAAATAGCTCAATGGAAGCTGAACTCAGGAATTCTAATTTAGAAGACATGAAAGTGCGAGAGCGAGTAAAGTTAGCTATTCAAATACGCCTTTCAAACTACGCTAAGCTACCGAATTATAGAGAACTTTTAAAAAATGTTTTATCATTCTCCGTATCACCAAAAAATACATATTTTTCTAGTAAACTTTTATACAGAACTATTAGCGCGATTTGGTATGGCATTCATGACCAATCAACAGATTTTAACTACTATACAAAAAGAGCAATATTAGCTGGAGTGTACTTAAGTACGATACTTTTTTTTATCAATGATTATTCAGAGGATTTTGCGGATACTTTATCGTTTCTTGATAAACGTATCAACAATGTCATGACATTTCAAAAATTCAAAACTCGCTTAAAAGGAATCATAGGAAATTTCTTATAAGCTATTGATTGTTGGTAGAAAAGTACTTGAGCACGATCCTGAAAAGGTTTGTGAAAATAAAAATATTCATGCTGATCATAAAGAACATTTAGTTTATCGTGAGGATAATAATAGTACAACAAAATACACCAGTTACGAAGAAAAAGAAAATAAATTTATTGAAGAAGCACATGAATATTTAATAGACTCTGAATTTAATAAAAATTTTGATCTAGGGCAGTACAGAATAAGTAATTTCTCCGGAAACTTGACGAAAATAGAACTGGAACTCATCAATGAAAAGTATATGCAAGTTCAAGTTAATAGAGAAAGAAAAATTATTCTCGCTATACCGTAGGTGCGTTCCAAGATTATACTGAAGTTTTTATTGCACTCAAAATCTTCGTTTTTCCTAATCTCTAGAATTATCAATGCATCATCACTTAACCAGCCTGAGTGAGCTAGTCCATTCAACGTTGATTCAACTAGATTGCTATTGTAAGGTGGGTCTATAAAAACTACATCGCACTTTGAAATAGGTTGTGGCAATTTGTTAGCACTGCAACAAATTAGCGTGATATTGTCTGTAATTCCAAAATCTTCTGCTGTTTTTTTAGGCAGTTGCAAATTGTAATAATCTGAATCCACCATGAATGCATGTTTAGCGCCGCGAGAAAGTGCTTCAAATGAAAAAGAGCCACTTCCGCAGAATAAATCAAGTACATTCAAGTTATAAATAGGTTTTCTTGAGGAAAGTATACTAAATATTGCTTCTCGGACAACACTCATAGTTGGCCGTGCAGCTAAATGCTTACCTGTAGTTATTTTTCTTCCGCGATATTTGCCTGCAATAACACGTAGCATACTAAATGAGCTCCAAATGAACTAATTATTTAATAATACATCTTTAATGTCAATATGGCTTTAGCAGTTTAATAGAAAGAAGCTATCAGAGTTACTTACAAGAAGAATACAAACACAAGACCATCAGTTGTTTTTCTTTGATTTGCCTGCTGCATTTATTGCTTGACCAATCTCATCTTGTAAATCACCATAATCATTTTTTTCATCGTGATTCATCCTTTCAATTCTGCTTTCTAACTCTAACTTAATTATAGTATTGATTCTATCTATATCATCGAGGAAATCTTTACATTCTTCATCACTATATTCTTCACCAGATGATTTTTTTTCAATAAATAGACTTTTAAACTTTGCGAAATCAGAATTCTGATCGGTATTCAGTACAACATTTCTCTCTACGAGGCTAAGATCTGATAGTAATAAACTAACCTCTAATAGATCTTCACTTTTCACGCTTTTAAGGTCTTCAAGGCTTTCTAAAATACTAAACACCTTAAGCTTTTCTTGCGCAATTTCTTTATCTTCCTTATCAAATTCGGATAACAACTCATGATTATCTATAAATTTCTCACTCAAAGCTTTATTTAATTTAGTGAGGTCGATATTGTTGTCTGGCGTGTTGTCTAATAGTAGATCTACTCTTGCCCTACGCGCATTTAAAATGTCATCGTAGTCATTTAACTTTATATTACCATCACCGTCTTGCTGCAGACCATAATAATTTAATCCTTTAAAGTTACGACTCTTCGTCATTATCACCCCTGTTATCAGCCCTTTCAGCACGTTTTTCTATAGCTTCCGGAGTATTAGTGTATTTTTCTGTGCCTAACTCTCGTGCTAATTCATTTGATTGATTAGACTTATTTTCCTTTAGTGGTTGATCAAGCTTGTCTTTTTCTGGTTCTCTCTTACGTCCGATAGTGTAATCATGAAGTTTTTCTAAGAAATCTCGCCTATGCGATTTTGCTCTATAGAGTAGGTTATGATCATAGCCATGCTTTCCTATAGAATCAAGGCCA
Source organism: Neuroscelio doddi (assembly GCA_022817285.1). Taxonomy (NCBI): domain Eukaryota; kingdom Metazoa; phylum Arthropoda; class Insecta; order Hymenoptera; family Scelionidae; genus Neuroscelio; species Neuroscelio doddi. The sequence continues at coordinate 4,242 of JABFPS010000040.1, forward strand.
TGTTCCCAAGTAAATTTCATAGCATCTTCCATCGTATAGCCCAAATGTGACCCTACATATCCTTTATAATAATCTAAATATTTACCAATCCTTCTATGTGTAATATCTTCCTTATCAACTCCAAATGCCCTGTAAATTTTTTCCTCAAGCTTGTCAACATCATTTTCAGGCGATGTTGCAAACTTCGTTGCTTCGATTGCAGTATTAACAAATTTACGTGGCACATCAATAGCGTATTTTAGCACTCCTCCAACTCTTGGTACCCTGCCCAGTAAATTAACTGCACCTCCGGCTAATCTATCCGGTAAATGAGTAGCCCAACTGCCTAAAGACTCTAGTTTTCCACCAATAGCATCTTGCACTACTGATTTACCAGAATATAAGATTTGACTTACAAAAGACGCATCTGGGTCGCCATGTGCAGTAGCGCTTGGAGAATGCTTAGAATACATTCTAGATATATTGTAAACACTGAATCCACCACCAGCTATACTTGAGCCCATTTGTTGCACAAACTCACGTAAGGAAAACATCAAAAATGAAAGTAAGAATAATACAAAGATTTTCCCTGCATTGATTAAATAACCTCTCTGTATGTCTTGCACCCTTTGGTAATCGCTATTATTTTGATAATCTTGATTTAAGTCAGAGAAATTTTCTAATTTACAGCTTTTATCACTTTCAATCACCTTTTCCACTAAAGACCTTATTTTACTTTTTAGATCTAGTCTTATGATACCATTTCTATAATCATTTATCATCTTTCGATAATTGTTGCATTCGGTTCCATCTTGTGTAGATTGACAGTAGTGCTTTGTTATTTCACTATCCATACTACCTATCTTTTTTTCTATATTGTTGATTAACAATAGGATATCAGCCTTTTCTGACGCATGGGATAAACTATTTGTTAAACGCACTAAATCTTTCGCACTACAGCTATTATCTACTACCATATCACTCTCTGCTATATAATGGTCTGCTGGATTATTTTTAGTGCCAGGAATTGGATTAAAGAAAGGGTAATCTATATAACGAAAACCTTTTTCAATATAATCCGGTGGAAGAGGGATATATCCAGCGCCTCCAGTAAACTTTATTGTACCACCTTCTCTGCTTATCTTTTCTATACCTTCTATGTTCTTATCTACGTTCAGCGGAGAAGCTTCTCCAAGAGTGTAAGGTACGAAAATTTGCCCTGGGGTCCAACCAAAGTACTGCTTATCAACGATACAAAAACCGCCAAACACCCATTTTGGAGCACATAACCTTACCTCAAACCATTTATTGTAGCATACAGTAAAACCTAACTGCCTATAAAAGGTATTCATTATAATGGAAGCCAGTAATGACAAGAGAGCAAATATCATAATCGACTGTAAACAAAAGCTGATGCAGAATTTTATCCAACCTTCAAACAGACTTTTCAGCGGTGAAAATAAAATAGAGATCAGGAACAATGGCATGATAGCTATAAGAAAAGCTATACCCATAAAGCCAGAGAGAAATATTATGTAAGCATATAAACATAGCAGAAAATATAAAACGATTCCTATGAGAATTGCCGGTATCATAAGGAGGCTTGCCCACATTTGGTAATGTAAAAACGCTGCAAACTTTTTCCAAACAGAATAAGCAAAAAACTTATTGAACATGTCCTCCATGAAGCTAAACAACTTAGCTTCATCTCCTTGAGCAATACTTCCGGTGTTCATGTTGGGAGCAAAATTAGTAATTATACTTATCAGTTGTTCAAGACCTTTAACGAATAGAACGAGAAAATGATCATAGAAAAATCTAAAACTTCCAGGAGATATAAGCACTATTACTAGAGTGATTTTCATCATTCTGATGAGCATATCATGCTTAGTTTCTCGTATCATGCCAAAAAGATAAAGAAGCGATGAAATCATTACAAATAGAACAAGCAAGGAAAGAACAAAATTGTGAAAGCTCGTACTTTTTTCAGCTATATTTTCGAACATAGCTTGTGCAACTGCAGGATCATTGCTATTAAAATGTTCTTTGCAATTTTCGTTAATCAATAATACACATTTTAGATAGTTATAAATGTAATCAAAAAACCCAAAACTACTTGGCTGCTGCACTCCACTTAAGAACTCAAAAGAGTAGCCACCTACATTATCTAAGTAATATCTATCTAATATTTTTACATATATTTTCCATCCCTTTTTTAACTTCAACTCATTACAATTTCTGTCCTTTAATTTAGTGTTATCTCTGTCTAAAGTAAAAAATCCATTGTCGCTCTCTGCTGTGGAGTTATAACCTAGATGTACAGTAGGATATTTAGGATCGCGCATTAACTTTAGATTTTCGTTAGGATCATCTTTCCCCGTTTGAAACAAAAGATAAGCACCATGACCGTTGGTAAACCAACATGGAGCACCACGTGATACTGTATTTGCGCTATCATCTTCATTAATGCACTTGCAATTTACAGTGCAACTTGTATTAGGCTTACTTGAAAATTTTTGTATGCTAGGCTTATAATCATTACAAACTAAGTGAAAGTCAGGTAGACTATTATCACCTGACTTGCCTTCAAATTTAGTTGCATATTTTAACTGCTCCAAGCTTTGTAAGGTATAACTGCCTTTTTTAGATTCCTTCTTGTTATTATTACTCCAGGATGTCCATGCACCATTAACTCGCACTATTAAGCTATCTCCATTGGTTTCTAATCCAGTATCTTCCCACTTCACCACTTGGTTATGGTGGAAACCATAATTAATTTCTCCAGTTTCAGGATCAATAACTTCTCCATCTTCTGGAATAAACTCATCGTGGTCGCTTGAAAAATGAGCGCTTACTGCAATAGGTTTAGGACCGAAATAGTCAGCAGACATGCACCTTGGAAAAGGCGTATCGTTCTTACTACAACCTATGATTAGCACATAAGCTGCAAGAAGTAATACCCTAAACCAACATTTGCCTAAGCGTGATTGCATATCTAAACTTTTTCCAAATACAGAAATAAATTTCTAAAACTTTACTTAAAATATCTTTTTAATTAGTTACTCCATAACATCATTCATATCTTACCCCTCTCCATTTCCTTTCTTGTTTTTAGCTTTATCACTAGGATCACTTCTTATTGTTTCATCAGGATTTTTTTGCTGATCTGATTGTTTTAATGTTTTAGGTCTATCACCCGTTGTTTTATCAGAACTTCCTTTAGAATCTTCTTTTTTGTCTGGTTGATTTGGTGTGTCAGGCAATCTAGCCTCAATTTTTCCCCGATCTTTACTCATTTGCTGCTTGATATTCTGTATCATACCTTGGGTCTTATTATCAAGGCCAACAGCCGACAGTATAGATTGTGATGCGCTTGTGGCAACTTGACCAACACTGCCAGCAACTCCCCAACCAGAGCTGAATAGTGCTTGTGCCATAGTTTCCGATATAGAAACAAAAGATTCCATTGCACTAGCAATAATTAAGTACATAAATGCTTGGATCAGATCTATGGGCAACGCTGCAAAGTGCCCACCAGCCCTTTCTCCGGTACTGAGTGCAACATCAACATTAGTGCCAGGACTGTATCCAAGAGGCAGTATTGATTTCATCAAGCACAGATCATACGATAAGAAATTTACGCTAATTAAACATTGATAGCATGCAGAAAAATTCGTGAGATTGTATAAAACTGAATACATCAACTGATTTAAAAAAGATAAAGATGAAAATAAAATAACTGGTTGTACTGCAACATGAGCCAGTGTTTTTATCCAGTTATCAAACAAGGACTTAGTCTGTTGAAATAAAATAAACACGATAAACAAAGGTGTTAACGACAATAAAAACGCTACTAAAACAGTAGATATTACATATTTCAATGTAGCGCTAATAATGCATTTTAAGAACATAAAAGTAGCGTAGAGTATTGCCAAAAATCCAATAAAGCCAAAAGGACCAGAGAGCATCAACGATAAAAACTTTAACCAAGTTTCTGTTGTGAATAATACTCCTGCTGTTAAGTCTAAGAATGCAAATTTTCTCCCCTCTTCCCCTATATAGCCAGAAAAGCTATCAACTAAATAAGTGCTGCCATCTACAAAAAGTCTGGATAAAGTTGTACCAAAAAGTTCCCAACTTCTATCGCTAAAGGCAAAAGCTATAAATGCTATCTTGAACATCTTTACAATGAAATCAAATTTACTTAGCTGTATTGTTCCAAGCATATGGCCAGTGACAGTAAATATAACGTATAGAGTAAGCAAAGCTCTTACTCCCTGAAGAAGACCTTTTATATATCCTTTGTATGAATCTTTAACGCTGTCACCAATTACTTCTTCTTTCATAAAATTAAATACATTGTTTATATTTGATGAAATAAAATCGTTAATTTTCTTTTTGACAAACAAGTTTACACTATACTTATTGTTTTCGTAATATTTGCCATTTTTGTCCGTAATGTCATCTTTCTCTACGTTGCTTACATCGATACCGAAATATATCTTCTTAGATTCTCCGTTCTGAAAGTGTTCTCCGCTTATTACATCTAATATGGTGTGCTTATCTTTTCCGTCTACTCTTTCTCCTACCACTTTGAAATCATCAGTTCCCACACCATGCAAATCTTTAGGTGGGTTATCACCCAAATACACATACAGTTTTTCGCCATTAATATATTCACATGATCTAGTCACTTTAACATGGTACCCACCCCTATTAGCTTCATAGTGACCATAATCTGCGATAGCAAGCATCACGCTACTACCAGGTGTTACACTCTCTATTGGATAGTCATGATTTAACCTCAGAGAAAAATTTCCAAATTCATCTTTAATTTGTGAACACACATTATCCTCTTTTGCACCCTGTTTCTTTGGAAGACATTGAATACCTTTAGCGGTATTTTTATCATCAGGATCACCAATTTTTGCAACAAGAGCCTCAGCCCAAGATTTATCATCTTCAGTAAAACTATCTGCTTTAACATTCCCTTCCATTTTTTCTAGATAAGAATACATATCACATTTATTTCCTTTATCGTACTTCTTATACCGTATAGAGGAGACACAGTTCCGTTCTCCTGCTTGACCTAAACCATAATTCCATATACCCTTTTCGGTATAGCACACATTCTGATAGTAACAGTTAAGCTCATAAGAGCTGTATTTTTTTATCTCGTTAGGATCGCATTTTTTTTCTTTGCATAGTTGATCTAACCCTATTTTAGTAGAGCTGTACTTTTTCACCTCGTTAAAATCGCAGCTTTTTCCATCACATAATTCATTCAATCCTATTTTAGCGCGGCGTAAATCTAATAACGCACCATTCATCCATGGTTCGTCTTTAATATAACCTTTATTAAAATGCACCTTATTATCATATGGAGTGTACCCATTGCCAACTAGAACCTTATACTCTTGGTCACGTCCCCCCCTTTTATCTAGTGGCTTAAGCTCAATTTCATGTTGACCACCTTGAGCATTTCTATAAGAAAATTTACCCCCTTTACATATCTCTTTTGCAGGAGCTTTACTGCCATCACTGTCGTAATAATTGCTATCAAAAATAACTTCTCCTTTAAGAAGGTCTAATTTATCACAATCGATTGTTACCTTTCTGGGAACTAAGCTGAAGCTTAACTTATCACCAGGATTTACTTTAATTCCAGTATCCACATAACGTCTATTGCTGCCAAATCCTTTACCATCGCACAATTCGTTTTCATTTACGCCTTTTTCATCAACGCCATAATTATTAGGCACATCGTTAATATTTGCAGCTTTACTATAATTTGGTTCTGAGCCATCAGTACAAAATACAGCAGGCACAAGTACTTCCCTTGGATTTTTGTCTTCTTTAAGAGGGCAAAAATTTACTGATCCATCGAGGGTGAATTTGATTTTCTCACCCTGACTAATTACCTGACCAGAATCAACCCAATGAATTTTATCGGCTTTATGAACTGGAACATCCACGTTAATACTAGTGTTTCTGCTCTGCAACCCAGGTTCGACACAATCCATAGTACAACCAGTGATTGCAAGACACAGTATCAATAATAGTGATCTTTTACTTATCATTGCTGTTTTCCTGGTTGTGGTATCTGAGGCGTTGACCTTTGAGTCCCTTGTGGTATTTGAGGTCTTGACGTACCTGACTGTTGAGAAGCACCTCCTCCTCTTCCGCCTTCTGCTCCTCTTCTTTGAACGCTTTGTTCATCTAACCCTACTGTTCCCATTAAGCTTTGTTGATACTGTCTTCCAGGTTCGCTTGCTACATAAACACCAAACAACGAGTCAGATATTGTCGAAGAAGCTTCAACTAAAGCTTTCATAGCATGACCTAAGATAACAAAAGCCATCATAGCGGTAATATTAGGTGTATATTTGGAAGCATAACCATAGAAGATACAAGGGTTGAAAATCTCTAGGTTAATACTAAGTATACACGTAGAGCAGACTTCAAAATCAAATACTGAATATATGATATAATCCATAACCTGACTTATCAGTGATATAAAAATTAAAAGCACTACTGGATGAATCGCAAATCTTGCTAAATTTTTAACCCAGTTGTGAAACATCTGCCTAGTATACGCAAATAAAAGACAAATAATAAAAATAGGTGTTAAAGAAAGCAATAACGCAACTATTGCTATAGATGTAATAAAAGAAAATAAGGCATTAAAAATAGATAAGCTCACTGTGATTAAACCCCAAATCACCAAGCAAAAAGATACAATGCCCAAAGGGCCAGAAAATATAAGAGATACTATTAACAATACTGAATGCGATGACAAGAACCTATTGAGCGGCAAATCAAGGAATTCAAAAACATTTGATGTCGTACCTCTAAAATTTGCTATTTCTATTAGTTGTTTTGGAGTGTTAATAAGCATAGAGAATGCATTGTTATAAAAAAAGTTCCAGCTATTATCCTGCAATAGCTGGACGATGATTCCTATCTTTACGCATACAATTAAAAACTCATATATAGAAATATGAGTTAAACCAAAAAAGTAGTAAAGGGTATATAAGGTTATGTATAATACTAACAGCGATATTATCGTGGATCTAATGGTATTTGTTCTGCTTGATTTTATAAAACTTTCGTAAAGAGACTTTACAGGACTAGTATCAGAGTGAATTGCGTTAGGGTCTTTATAATTAGAGCCGAAAAATGCAGTTTTCACTTTCTCATCAAAAAAATTATATATTGCACTAAAAGTTCTTGTAGGTGGCTCTTTAGTTGTTAGATTAATGCTAAACTGACCTTCATTTTTGTAATCGCAGCCATGGTCTCTTATTCCATAATATATGGTGCCGCTTTTGTTCTTTAATTTTCCTTTCGAGTTTTCCATATATTCGATGTCATGAACTTTGCTAATATCTACGGGTATATCTCTCTGATCTTCACCAGGCTTATGCTCAGGGAATTTATCGGAAACACTTATATACAAGCTATTTTCCAGACTATGGTTCTTCGTTACTCTTATGTTGAACCCGCCTTTGTCATTTGTATTGTAGCAGCTCTTGTCATTTCTGCTACATAGACTAAAAGTTAACCTTGGTATTTGATGGTCATTCTCCATCTTATGATCACAACTAGTACATAAACCACCACCTGGAATGTGTTCAAGGGTTTCATTATCCATACCAACTTTTAGAAATGTAATGTCAGTTTTTACCTGTTTTCCCTTTAATACGTTACTAATAATTTCAGCAACAACAGATTTACCACTAGAATTTAAAGCATTGAATAGCTCAATTTCTATATTATTATATTCAATATACACGCAATCCTCGCCTCTACGACCAGAAGAAAATTTACATATACGTCTACAGAGTGAATTTAAAATGTGCGTATCTATCTTACTTGCACTGCTCTCTGAAAGCTTGCTGCAATCTATATTCTCTCCTTGTTTTATAGAGTTAATAATATTTTCAATTTCCTTTTTTCTTTCATCTTGATCTAACTTCGAAAAATCTGAATCCCAGTACTCTCTTCCACTCAACCATTGCGCATCGCCTATTATATATTTATTAGGACATATCCCATCCTTGCCACCTTGGCATTTCTCTTGATTTAAAACATGTGCAAAATGTTCCGTTTCTTGCTCGCTACACTTTTCGTCGATTTTCAAATACCTGATTTTTGTCTCACTCTCTTTATCTTTACACACTTTACTTCCAATCACACTAAAGCTTATCGTATCGCCTTTTTTAAGTGCAAATGGTAATGCAACGTCATTTCTCCCAGGCCCAATTGCAAAATCTGCATACTGCTTAGGACAAAAATTAACCTTACTAGGCACTATATCAATCTTTGTTACTCTTATTCTATCTGAGATATTAACACCAGAATCAACCCATTTCTGCTCTGTTGACACTATATCTAGTTTTTCACGCAAACCTGATAAATTTTCTGGCTTAATACAGTGATCCTCCCCGCATCCAGACAATAAAAAAAGTACCACAAAACTTATGCATAGCTTACCCAAGTTTTGGTTACTTAAACGTTTAAGCATCTGTTACTTACCTTAACTAGCATCACCGCCACCTTAGTTAATCTTTTCGCTGGAACCTTTACCACTATCTCCACCACCACCTCCTCCTCCAATAGCACCTCTTGCCTTCTTAGCAACAGCTTTAGCAACTTCACCAACATCCCCAGCAGCAGCTTTGGCAGCAGATAAAGCTTTGCCCACCATTTGTCCAGGTGTATGACCTGAGCCAAGTGCTGCTCTATGGTTACCAGCAAGTTCGGCAGCCATGTTAGGAAGAATGTTTAAAAAGTGGTAAAAGAGGAATAACACTAGACACAATTTTAATAATTCTCCGATGAGAGAGCTGCCAAACTCCATATATGTAAAGTCGAATAGACCAAGTATGCTGCTCTTTTTAAAGCTATAGTTTTGCATCATACAAGCTAGAGTAGTTTCATTGTTATCACATTCACCATCCTTCAATTTGAACCACTGTTTTTTCTTACTATCTGAGGGTTTTGCTTGGTTATTTTCATATGACTTATCCGGTT
>JABFPS010000041.1:0-13194 GCA_022817285.1 Neuroscelio doddi
GCTACTCTCGAACTAAATGATTAGCTTGATTCCTGAATTTAAGATTTACGATTTCGAAGAATTTATATATGTGAATAGATGAATAATGTTGAATTTAGAGGTAGTTTATCTTTTACCAATTAAAAATGCAATATATATATATATATGAAAGGAGGTCACTTTTGATCAATACTACACTTTTTAATATTGGTTCGAATCAAGTAGACAACGAAAACATGTAATTGTATCACAAAATATATTTATTGAAAACAGTTATTACGGAGTAGTTACAACTATACAAAGGTTGAACGAAGTCTGCCTTCGGACGCCTCGCTTGCTAGGTTCCTAGGTTCGGGATCGAGAGAGGTGGAAAAGGAGGAGTAGGGTTGCGCAGTTGTCTTACGCTTTGCTGTTGGGTGTAGTGGGAGTTAAGAGTAGGGATGCGCAGTTGTCTCACGCTTTGCTGTTGGGAGTAGTGGGACTTAAGAGTAGAGATGCGCAGTTGGCTTGCGTCAGGAATATTGGTAGGGATGGGATGGTGCGACGGAGAAAGTATTCGGATGGACGAGGAAGGATTCTCCGCTCGAAATAATATTTCTTTATTTAAACAGATCCTAATTTTATGTATCTCAATTTCAGAGATTTATTCATTTAAGTATTTATTTAATTAACTATTCGTGTGTTTCAAAGAATGTTTCTCGTAGATTGTTTATTGTCCTTGTTAAATTATTTATGAGGTTATTTATTTATTTTGATTATTTGTTACTATAAAATTGTTTAATTATTTAATCAACTTATCTATTTATTCTTACAGAGTAATTTATTTATGATTAATAATTTTATTTAATTATTTATTCAATTTATTTATTAACATTGTTAAGGTTATTTATTTTAATTATTTGTCTAATTTATTGATGTTTAATTATTTTATTCAATTAACTATATGTTTTTTTTATTCATTTATTTCAATTATTTTATTTTATTGTTTATTTATGTTTAATTATTTTATTTATAATTCTAGCCTATTTGCAAAACTGAAATATTATTTCTTCTACGTAATTGTCATAGTCTTGTGATAATGAATTTGGATGCAGGAAAACTCTGTGGGCAAGGGCTGCACTCTATGCATCTGGCTTGCACGTGGCACATCTGGCTTGCACGTTTGCATTCCTTTGGTGAAAGTGAAAGGAACAGTTTTTCCAAGATCTTTTAGTTTTTGGTGTACAGAAAATTCGTATTAATAATAATTTTAACGTTTTACATTAATATTTCGCATGACTTAATGATACTTATTATTTTATTTATAATGAAAAAAAAATATATATATATCGCTTATACTAATCGGTTTGGTTATCTTCTAAATCACGCTAGGTTTACAAAAGCGTATTTATCTTATACGTTTCAATATTTTCAGGCTATTCTCTTGCATCGCACAAAGAGTCGTTGTATAATCTTATTTCGACGTTCGTTAAATATAATATTTTATGTCGTTCACAGGAATGGGTATCTAAGTGAGCGTGTCAGATTTTCGGTTACATGAATATGATATCTTGCGGCGTCCACATAAAAATCCGTTTCTAAAATAACGTGGTAGAATTTCGTTTACATAAACATGATAGCTCGTAGCGTTCACATAAATCAGATTTAAGTATGCGTGATTGAGTTTCGTTTACGTTAATATGTTTTGAGAACGATAGCACTGTTATAAATATAAGCGTATAAATTTTAACTTGGTCGAAAATGAAATATATCTGTCAACATTCCAATATTTATAAGAAGGAGAGTTTTTATCGTTTAACTCGTATACGGCACTGAGGATTGTTCGAAGATACAATGGTGAATTATAAGTTTGTGTTGTATATAAAATGGTCACGTTCAATTGATAGATATAATATTTGGCCTTGTACTCATGACATATAATTTTGTTGGTGGAAATTTTGTGAATGTAGGTAATATTATCATCGTCGGTAAATTTGTAAATGTAGGTAATGTTATCATTGTCGATAATTTTGTAAATGTAGGTAATATTATCATCGTCGGTAATTTTATGAATGTAGATACTATTATCATTGTCGGTAATTTTGTGTTCGTCGGTAATATTATCATCGTTGGTAAGTTTATGAATATAGGTAATATTATCATTGTCGGTAATTTTATGAATGTAGGTAATATTATCATCGTCGGTAAATTTGTAAATGTAGGTAATGTTATCATTGTCGGTAATTATGTAAATGTAGGTAATATTATCATCGTCGGTAATTTTATGAATGTAGGTAATGTTATCATTGTCGGTAATTATGTAAATGTAGGTAATGTTATCATTGTCGGTAATTATGTAAATGTAGGTAATATTATCATCGTCGGTAATTTTATGAATGTAGGTGCTATTATCATTGTCGGTAAATTTGTAAATGTAGGTAATGTTATCATTGTCGGTAATTTTGTCTTAATAAAAATGAAAAAAAATATAGGCGTTAAATCATTATACGTAACAAGATTAATCGCAGTACGTAACACCCCCCCCGTTAGAATGTTACTTATCGAGTAACATGTTTTCACAGATTCTTACTGCTATTACACGTTGCGGCGGGTCTGTACCGTTATCATATTCTTCTTTCTTTTCATTATAATGTCGCATACAAATTTGGCATTCATGTGCTGGATGGTTACTTATTAACTGCGTTTTACAAAAGATGCATTTGAATCTCCAACCATAGGTTTGAGTAGCTCGGTTAGTAGCATGCATAAAGAATCTTTTACAGTGACTCTGTAATCTGTTAGTATTTTCGCAAATTTTGCATATCAAAGATCTTGGTTTTCCGTTATGTTGGATAGTAGACAAAAGGGCACATTCACATCGCAAGTCGAGGTGGATTCCTTCATTTGTATTTGTGGGTGATCTGTAATTAATCCGTATTTTTTATGTTAAAGGACATTTATTACATTTTACTCCGATTGTTTTTTCTGCGTTCGTTTCTTCCGAAAATAGAGTATAATAATTATTATAATAGCCACTACTATTAACAATTCTACTGACGTTATGCTGTGAGATATTAAATTTTTATGAAATTCTTTACTCTGTTTCAAGTTCAATTCATTTGTTTTGTCGATAAGGTCAGACAGTTTGGTGGTGTCAATTTTTAATTCGTCGTCGAATGAATCTGTTAAGGTGAGGGCTTTATTTATTACGTCATCATTTCGATTTACTAATTCTTCTATGTCTTTTGTTAAATTGAAAGGTAACGTCGGTGATATAGACGATTGCGATGTCAGATGTTGTATCTTCGGAGGTTGATATTCGAAATTATCGGAAGATAGCTTGCAGTTCTCCATTATTTTTATTATTCCCGTTCCTTCAATTTTTTCGATGGTCGTCTCATGTTTGCATTTAATTTTAATTTGATCTGTTTTGCTAACGGCGTATATAATTTTAAAAGGGTCTAACGAGTTCAGGTAAATGTTTTTCGAGCTTTTGGATATTCTGAAATCGCATTCAGAGATGTTACTGATTTTAATTCCTGTAATTAGCCTAATTTCACACGGTTCGCGACCTTGCACGCGAGTGAAAATATAATGGTCTTTGCAAACTAGATAATTGTAGATGGATTTGCATGCGTTAATATTAATTTGATTCATCGTGCTATAATATTGTAAATCTTTAGATAGGATGTAATAATTCGACGTGGGATTTAAATACGTTAGACCGATTGCTGGATTAATTGGTAAAGGTAGCACATGCAGGAAGTTATAAAATTTGTCTTCGGTCAAAGGAATAAGTATAGTATAAAGTAATTTGTTGTTTGTGAAACTAATTTTGATGTCGATCATATTTTTTATGTCGTCATATTTCATATTATTTTTGTCAAAAGGTAGGTAGTTCGTAGAATCTTGGGCCATGAGTTTTAATACATATTCTTGAATCTTTTTAATTGTTAGTATACGTGGATGTAAGATTCCTGATTTACCGAACATTATGGCGTTTATTACCGTATTATAATCGTTCTCTAAACAGTTGATGGATTGTTCTAGATTAAAAATAAAATTTTCCATTCTTTTGGCGTTTTCTAATTTAATTATTGATTTTGACATATTCTGGCGTTGATCGTTAATAATTTTAAAATTTTTGAAAACCGTTTCTATTTGCGCATCTATTTTGTTAGAAAAAATGTCAATTGATTCGAAAGATTGTTTAACTACCAGAGTTTGATTCGTAAAGATCTGTGATAATTCGTTCAGTTTGTCCTTATTTGTTTCGATCAATTGATTGATTTTGTCGTTGTCGGATTCTGTCAATGTGCCGAACAACGTTTTGCTCAGATCCCCTATGAAGTCAAAAGCAGCACGTTTCCGTCTTCGGTTGTGGTCAGTCAGTTCGTATATATGTTCTTTGTAGTTGGACAGTTTGTTGATTCGTTGTTCAAGTATGTGTAAATGATTAATAAATGGACAATGTTCTTCGTCAATCTTGCATGCATGTAATATTTCTTGTAATTCAGTCATTAGTTTAGTTTCGGTTAATTCTAATTCATGCAAATCTGCGTAATGCAGGATTTTCCAATGCCCATGCACTAAACGTATTTCTGGACCGTATTCATAAAATATTCCTGCCGTATTATCCAATTTCTCTATAACTAAGGGTTGTTGACAAGCCGCATACGTGAGGAATAGCGTTAACCTGGAAAACGCGCTTTCTTAGTATGGTCCCTATGAACTATTTTACATTTGTTTTTAACGAATATTTTCAGATTATTATTGTTCAGCACCTCGAGCACTTTATACGGACCCACATAGTTATCGTCTAGCTTCGAAGATTTTTGATGTTTTATTAAATATACATGATCTCCCGGTTCGATGGGGGTTACCTTCGTGGCTTTGTCATAGTAGGCTTTTGACCTGGATTTTGCCCGTTCTAAATTGTCATGCGCCATTTTACCCATACTCGCCATGGTATTCGATAAGGTTACTAGATAGTCTTGGTAAGTGCCATCGATTTTTCCATCGAATTCATGTTCTTCTGTTGGTATGCTCGACGGAAGCCTAGCCTTCCGACCGTATAACAATTCATGAGGAGTAAAACCTGTTGCTTCGTGAACACTGGTGTTGTATGAAAACATGCAGAAGTCGATCAACTCGTCCCAGTTGTCAGCATTATCGGTGATATAATGCTTTAAATATTCAATCAACACATGATGGCTGCGTTCCAATGCCCCGTTGCTCTGTGGCCTGAAGGCGCTCGTTTGGAACTGTTTTATCTTAAACATTTTCGCTAGCTGTTTCAAGAGTGAACCAACGAAGTTTGAGCCTTGGTCAGTCAATATTGACTTGGGACATCCGTATTTGCAGACTACGTGTCGAGTGAAAGCGTTAGCGATCGAAATCGAATCAGCTGTCTCCAGTGGCACGGCCATAGCGAATTTAGTCAACCCGTCTTGCATTGTTAACAGGTATTTTTTATTACTTGTGGTAACTGGCAATGGCCCTACTATATCTAGGGCGAGTTTATCGAAACTCTCATTCATAGTGTCGGTGATCATCATCGGCGCTCTATCTTTGTTACGGACAAGTTTTTTCATTTGGCAGGATCGGCATGAATTAACGAAATCTTCTATATCCTTCTTCATCCCTTCCCAGAAGTATGACTGTCGAATACGATTGAACGTTTTTGTTATCCCTTTATGTCCTCCAGTTACTGACGAGTGGTTTTCTTCCATTATTCTCTGCCTATCATTGGCTTCGGGGAACATAACTCTTCCCAACGCCATGATTATGGTAATATCGCTCTTGCAAAACGTAATATTAATAAGCTTCCTAATTGTCAACCAGGATAATTTAGACTCGCAAAGGTCTGCTTTGGATAAGTTGATGGAGGATATGTCGTTATCATCGAGAGCTATCTTTAGAGTCTTCAGGGCCTTTTCTAGCATTTTACTGCTTATACTTTCCTTGTCCTTGACTACCAAGGCGAATATCTTTTTCTTTCCGTATTCCGAGACGTGTACTTCGCCGACTCGTTTGTCGGTTGCATGGAGTCCTCTTATATATTTACGTCTTTTCAGCTCTTGTCCTATATGGCTTATCGGCTGACCAGAGGTGTCGATAAGGCATGCATAGTGACCTCTCTGCATAATTAGATGGTCTGGTACCTCTAAGTACTTTGCTGGTAATATATCTTCTTCCGCCGGCGTTGGATCTTTATTAACCTTTGGTTTCTTGTTTGCTTGGCGAGGATTCTTGTATCGCGGCAATTTGTGTAATTTCGGCAACTTGTAGGTAGGTTTTTTAATTCGAAATTCCTTTGTTTTTGCTTGTTTACGCGCGGGAGAAAATATCGCTTCCTCAATTTCCATATCTGATTGTTCATTTTTCTCTTGAGTTCGCGCTTCTTCTATATTTATTTGCATGTTTCTATCGTCCGAGCTGATTTCAGAATATATCATTGGACCCACATCATCATTATCGGCGGTAATTGAAAGGTGGATTGGTGACTGGGCTCTACGGCTTGTGCTAGCGATTGGTTGACTGTCGTCCATATCGGTGTCCGTATGAACGTCGTCTCGAAATTCTCTGATATGCGTCTCCGGATCTTTCACAGTAGTACTTCTTTCAGTAACCTTGGGTATTGTTTCTATTGAGGATTCCTTGATATTTGATTCGCGGTGACTTCGTTTCTTTTCGCGTGCTTCCGAGGCGCTAGTAGTGTTCTGTTTGATCTCACGCTTCCTTTTGGGTACAAATATCAGTGAAGATGTACTGCTCGAGTCCGTATCGACGTTTTCATCCTCGCTTGGTGAGTCCAGTGCTGGAAGATGAACATACTTGTCTGGCGGTGAGTCGCCCGAGGAATCGTCCGAGTTTCTCTTCACATGTTTCCTTTTCCCCTGTAAAGGTAGCAGTACGGCCCCGGTTTCACCTGGTTCGGGTGGATTTCGCGACAAGGCGTCTGCGTTCCCATTGCTCTTTCCGGGTCTGTGTACAATTTTGTAATCGTACTCAGCCAGCTTCAGTCGCCAACGTACTAGCCTTGAGGTAGGATCATCGACGGAATGTAGCCATTTCAGTGGCCTATGGTCCGTTACTATTGTAAATTTGTTTCCGTACAAGTACGGTCTGAAATATTGAACGGCATAGACCACAGCTAAACACTCTTTCTCGATAGCACTGTAATTTCCTTCAGCGGAATTCAATGTCCTGGAGGCATAGGCTATTGGTAGATCGGCCGTAGATCCTTCTTTTAGTTGGCTTAACACAGCACCGAGCGCGTAATTTGAAGCGTCCGTATGTACAATGAAAGGTCTTTCGAAATTTGGATATTGCAATATGGGTTTTTGTAGTAGCGTATCTCGCAGTGTTGAGAAAGCATTTTGTTGTTCGTATTCCCATGAGAAGTCGACATTTTTCTTTAGTAGTTTGGTCAGTGGTTGCGCTATATTAGAGAATTCCGGTATGAATCGACGGTAGTATCCTACCAGACCAAGGAATTGCTTGATATTTTTTTCGTTTTTCGGGACTGGGAAATTTTTTACGGCTATAACCTTTTTCTCATCTGGTCGCACCCCATCTTCTGTGATGACGTGTCCTAAATACGCGGCTTCTTTCTTTAAGAATTCACATTTGTCTGGTTGTAGAAAAAGATTGGCTTCCTTTAGACGTCCCATCAGCCTGTTAAATTTGATTTCATGTTCTTGAATCGAACTAGCATATATCACGACGTCATCCAGGTATACGAACAACTCAATTCCTTGTAATCCCACTAGTACGATGTCCATTAGACGTTGAAACGTAGCCGGCGCATTTGTCAATCCGAAAGGCATTCTCTTGTATTGATAATGCCCGTGCGGAGTTGAAAACGCGGTCTTTGGGGCGTCCCTTTCGTCCATTTTTATTTGGTGGAAACCGTTTGCGAGATCGAATGTGGAAAAGTACTTAGCACCTCCGAGCTGGTCTAATATTTCTGTGATGTTAGGCAATGGATACGAGTCTCCTATGGTTTTCTCGTTGAGCTTACGGAAGTCGATAACTAGTCGCCATCTTTTGTTTCCTTGGGAATCGTCTTTTTTCGCGACGATCCATAACGGTGAGTTATAGGGACTTTCCGAGGGTTCTATTATTCCCTTCTCAAGCAGTTCGTGAATTTGTTTGTTAATTTCGGCTCTGTGTACAGGTGGAAAGCGATATTGTTTCACATTAATGGGGATTTCGTCAGTCGTAGGTATCTTGTGTTGTACAATGTTGGTAGCCCCTAAATGCTCGTTGGGAATATAAAATCGATCTTGATGCTCGGTTATTAATCTTTCTATGCTTTCTCTCTCTTCTAGGTTAAGATGATCAAGTCTCAATAATCCTTTCAGTTTATTCAATCGATCTCCCGGCGTCAGCTGTTCAGCCCTAAGGTGTTCGTTGTCGTCCGATGAAGAAAGTACACATATATTTCTTACTTCATCCTTCGCGTCTTCAAAGGGACGGATACGCGTTGGTAGTAGAATTATTTTCTTTTCCTCCTCTGATGCGTTGATGACGAATACCTGACAGGTATTATCGATATTGTTGACCACGCAATTGCCGCCGTATACTGACTCCCCTAACTCCAGTCGACCTAGGTAACCTTCCGTTAGTGGAGATGCTTTTAAGCTCAAAGAGATTTGCGTTCGTGATCGCGGTTTTAAGATGATCATTTGCGTTGGGGTAAATGGATATAGCTTCCTATCAAAGATTAGAAATTGCTGATGATAATCGATCACTACATCATTTAAATAAAAGAAATCGGATCCCAGAATTCCGTCAGTATAAATAGGAAAGTTGTTGTCGACTATGTGAAAATCAGTTTCAACGTCATGAAACAATTTTAGAGAAACCGTACCCAGGGTCTCTACCACGCCTTGTGTTACTCCGACGAGATTTAAACGGTTCCCGGAGTTGATCTCGTTTAAGTAATCGTCGGCAATCATCTTCTTCTTAATAATATTTACATCTGATCCAGTATCCACCATCAGGTAAGCAGTCTCATCGGTAAAACCACTAGATGTAGCCTCGACCACTGGTGGCTTAAGGGTGATTAGAGAATCCGTTCCTTGTAGATTGTGGATTTTTATCTCTTTCGACGCGTTTTCATAAGACCCGAGGGAGCGTCTTTTGACAGTCGGGTCCGTATTTAGTTTCCCGAGTTGCTGGACGATTGCGTTGAATTTTGGGTACTCGTATTATTATTATTACTTACTGCGTTACCGGTCGCAACATTATTAGAATTACCGTTAAAGCGGGCATTGTTACGTTGCCTCTTTTGACATTGTTCAATGTCATGCCCTATACTTTTACAATAACGACAAAATAGTTGTGTTGAATCGCCATTATTCGTCATATTTGGCGGATTGTTTTGACTTCTTTTCCAACAATTTTCAATGGTATGGCCATTTTTATGGCATGATTCGCAAAATTTTGGTTGCCATTGAACTCTGTTCGTGTTTCCGTTTGAATTAATGTTATTGTTACCGCGGAAACTGTTGAATCGACAGTTTTCAGTACTGTGATTCTCTTTATTGCAATTGGCACAATACATACGAACAGTAAACAGGCTAGAATGTATATTATTATGTCTCTTATTAATTTGTTCCAATTCAAATTCGGCGTTTCGAGCGAGTTCAACAGCTTCCTCTAATGTAGCTGGTTTCGCGCCAGCGATTCGTGACTCTACATCGCGTCGAAGGCCTTGCATGAAACATTTTACCGCGGATGATATTGCGTGAGCACAGAGTATCAAGGCAACTTCTTCCGCGTTTTCTGCTCGAAGGCATTCACTTAGATTATCCAAAATAGTAATGATTCGACAAGCATACGTATTGACTTTCTCGTTCGAATTTTGCTTAACTACGGCTAGTTCGGCTTGCCAAGCTTCGACGGATTGCTGGGTACCGAACGCTTTGGAAAGTGCAACATAAAACGAATTTAAGACTTGAAATTCTCGATTAATGAATGTGGTGAGTGCTTCACCTTTCAATTTTGTTTTTATTAATTGAATAAATGTAAATTCATGTACGCTGGGTACCAAGCTATGGGCAAGACGGCAGCTCGCGATAAAGTCGCGGACATTTATATTATAACCGTCGAATATGTGAACGCATTCGAGCGCGCTTTTCACTGACAAATTGGCTGTTTGAGGTACATTATGTACAGGCATTGATCCGAGATTAATTTGAGGATTATTATTCGATGCATTAGGAAATTCAAAACTTTGACCTGGAGTAATATTATTGAAAGCCATTTTGAATGTGATAAGCGATACAAAATATTGTAATTACAGTATGAATAGTTGCAATGTATATGAAAATTATTTCTAAGGCTTACAGGTGGCTGACGGATGACATTTCGAAGTTCGCTGCTATGATGTATGGAGAAATTCGTGTTCGGCGAAACCCTCCTTTTACGGATGCGGAGACTGCTGCTGCTTTAACCTGTCGAGCGCCAAGACCTTCAAGTTGTCGAAAGGGTTCGCCTCTGGAGAGGTCGGAAATTCAATGAAAGCAGGAACAATACTGGATTCCACGTACGTCAGAAGACAGATCTCAAAGGTCGTTGAATAGAAAAGCTGGATGCGACACAGGAATTTGCGTCGGTGCAGAACAGTAAACGATGCGTGTAATTTTCATATCAACAACACATAAACATGAAACTGAAGTCTGATGAATTACGAACTGTCTCACAAATTGTTTGTAATGTTTATAAATTTGTTAGCAAGTGTACCAAAATTTCTTCAATCAAACGTTCGAAAAGCAAATGGTTCTCAAATCTGTCTAACATGAATATCAGTAGTTTGTTCAATAATAGCTTCATGAAGTAATGAAAATTACAAATCACATTAAATTAGGATGTTTTTCACTCGGTCAATTTTCAAATTTGAGGAATTTCGCGCACTTTTACACTAACAGCTGAATCCCACCGCTGTCACCATTTTGTTACGCACTAGTGTGTGCTGTGAAAAAAGTTCAATATCTGAAATTCCCAAAAACCACGAAGTTACGATAATAAATCCGCGTTTGAGACGCACGAGCGGTTATACGTCTCTGGTGGTTCTGCTGCTCTTGGTTGGCACGAAAGTTCTGCTCAAACGAAAATTGCTACTCTCGAACTAAATGATTAGCTTGATTCCTGAATTTAAGATTTACGATTTCGAAGAATTTATATATGTGAATAGATGAATAATGTTGAATTTAGAGGTAGTTTATCTTTTACCAATTAAAAATGCAATATATATATATATATATATATATATATATATATATATATATATATATATATATATATATATATATATATATATGAACCAACTAAATTTGAGTTGTTTTAACGAGGATTTAGTTAAGATAATTAAATTTGACTTCGTTTAACTAGACTATTTTTATCAGTGTACGCATGCGCTTGTATATGATTTTAAGATTCGATGTAATAAATCAAATAGTTTTAATATATTTATCTTGAATAAATTACTTATTGGCGGCAAATAAATTTATTTCAACCAAATAAAGATCGCTTCAAATAAATATTATTTACTGGCTTCTAATAAATAATTTATTTGGAATTACTAAATTTATTTAAGCTAAATAAATAGAATTTCAAATAAATAAATTTAATTACTTTATTTGGCATAACTAAATTTGTTCTCTCAGTATAGCTTTACCAAAAACAGCATTATATTTTTTAAGCTATGGTGTTTGCTTGAACTTGAATACTTTGTAAATTTTTATTAATTTTAAATAAAAACTTAAATATTGTTTTAAATTTCTATAATAAATCCTCTGTTTCCAGTAAAAGTGTTGTTAAAAGTTTGGGAATTTTTCCCCCGACATGTGTACGCTATTGGAGTGTAAGCGGCAAATATTTATGTTCGTGACATAATTCTTCCGAGTACTTGAAATCTACTTAAAAAATGTATCCTTCGAGAGTGCCACTGACTCTGCTTATGTCAAAATCATTGACCTCCTCAAAGCCTCCATATGGTCAGTAATTACTAATAGCTACGTCGTAAACATTGTTGACGTTAAAATACGTGAGATACAACTCTAGCTCGCTTGAGTTGAAATCCGATCTTATGTATTTATTATTCGTCTCGGCATACCGATTCGAGTACTATAACACATAGTCT
Source organism: Neuroscelio doddi (assembly GCA_022817285.1). Lineage (NCBI taxonomy): Eukaryota > Metazoa > Arthropoda > Insecta > Hymenoptera > Scelionidae > Neuroscelio > Neuroscelio doddi. The sequence continues at coordinate 12,113 of JABFPS010000041.1, forward strand.
TGCATACCTATTTCGATAAACAACAGAATTTTTATAATTTTTATAAAAATGGAGTTGTATAATAATGCAATGAATCCAAATTATGTTTGAAAACAACTGTTTTTGAAGTTTTTAAAAATGTTTGCTAATAACAAAACATTATTTTTTAAATATAAATGCTTTCTAATCATTACACGTATGTGTGTAATCATTACTAATGCTTTCATTCTTGAATTGTAAATAAAATACTTCTTTTGGTGACAGCTGTGACTCATTGACTTTCTCCTAATTATCAACATAGTTGTGAAGGAAAGCAACTTTCCTTATCACCGAATTAAATTCTTTATCATTGGAATATTGCATATGCGTTATAGTCTTATCTATATTATTCAGATGATGATGGAAAAGAAATATCGAATTTTTCATAGAAAGCAACAAAATGTCACATTGTTTATATTACAAAATTAATCATCTTAATTTCCTGAAAATGAATTTTCAGGAAATTCCAAGAACTATAGGGAATTTTTGAAACTAATGTTAAATTACACGATATCAAATTTCATACAATAGTTTATAGCTTATTAAATTTCACACAATTTGACTGGAAATAATCAATTAATTCGTGGTATATTTCACACTATCTAAACAAAAAGCAAGAAAATATCAAATATAGTATTTTTTTAAATAAATATAACAAATTTGATATTAAAATTCTTGGAATTAATAACGTCGTCATAGAATATCGAATTATTTAACATAAATACTCAAAATATTTATAATAATGAATTTATGCGATATCAAATTTCATACAGTCTGATAGAATGTAATAAATTAACCAATGTAATAATTATTAAAAAATAGTACATTGTTTATATTAAAAATTTTTATTTTTAAACAAATAAATTGTATAATATTAAATTTCGTGGTTTAGTAGGACGCAAAAATTATCAAATATAATTATTTATTCATAAAAAACTAAAACTGTTTATATTATAAATTCTTGAAATTAAGGGTAATATGCGTTTCAAAGTGATGATTTAATTTCCTGGAATTTTGATTTTGAGATCATCATTGTATGAGCTAGTATACACTTAGCATAGAAA
>JABFPS010000042.1:0-13094 GCA_022817285.1 Neuroscelio doddi
ATATCAGCATCTCTGGCAAATAAGCGCTTTTTCCACTTGACAATAGTTTTGGGGTTGAGGTTATAGTATTTAGAGAGCTTTGCTATGCTCTCTTTACTATTTTGTATTGCTCTACGAATCGTCTCTGTTGTTTTGGCGCACCCATGTAACCATAATTCCTCCCTTGATGGTATTTTTTTCTCACATTTTATCATACCATCACACTCTGGGACTGTACATCTAGACCATTTTGATCAATTTTTTACTATTACTGAAGTAAGTAATAAAAAAAATAGAAGTGAATTAATGGATTCCGCAAGGGCATATAAGATAATAAGTAAAGAAGATCCAGACAAAATACAGGATTTTTTAGCTACTCAAACAAAAAGTTATTCATGTGAAATAATGTTACCTAAAATTAATAATTTTCTATCACAAGTTAAAGGTTCGGTTTAAATTAGTAGAGGTTAAATAAATATAGTTAAGTCTTTGCAATAGTGATTTTATCAATAATCTTAGTGTGTACTTGATTATCATTTTTTGTTTCAATTTCAGTGATGACATGGCACCTACCGGGCTCTTTTATGGCGATTTCTTTAAACCCTTTTCCAACTTTATTATAAAAATTAACATCCATTTCTTCATATTTATTCTTGTCTTTCGCTCTACTTAACCCAACTTTAACATCAATATCTAGAATAAATGTAATATCTGGATATCTAACTCCAGCCAACCTGTGCAAATCTTCTATTAGTTTTAAATCAACTCCAAACCCATATCCTTGGTATGCAATGGTTGAATCAATAAACCGATCACAAATCACTATTTTCCCTTCTGCAAGAGCTGGTAATATTAATTTTTTCATATGTTCGTGCCTCATCGAGATAAGTAGCAAGAGTTCAGAAATAGGATCAATATTATTTGTTAACAACACTCCTCTTATCTTTTCTGCAAAATCAGTGCCACCTGGTTCTCGAGTCGACACTACATTATTTTCGCCGTGAATTTGCTTAAAATGATTTGCAAGTAGCTTAGATTGTGTTGTTTTACCAGAGCCGTCTATTCCTTCGAAAGTTATGAACATAAGTTTTATAATACTAAAAAAGAATATGCAAACAGTATACATAGAAACCGTTTGACATTTAAATAATAAGACCGTAAACTACATACGGTATAATAATGGTCTATGGTTGCTCTGAATACTCCTAAAGTCGATTTTAGTTTTACTGCAAAAGATTTTAATCTTTTGGGAGTAGGTAATAAATACTATACATTAAGTGACTGTTGTGGAAAAAACGGTCTTATTGTAATGTTTATATGCAATCACTGTCCTTACGTTCAGTCAGTTATTAGCAATCTGGTAAGCGATGTTGATCAATTGAAAAAAGATTATCAGGTAAACACCGTTGCAATAATGTCAAATGATGTAAATGAATATCCAGAAGATTCCTTTGAAAATATGATGAATTTTGCCAAGGAAAATAAGTTTACATTTCCATATTTAATTGATAGTACACAGAAAATAGCTAAAGAATACGGGGCTGTTTGCACTCCTGACTTTTTTGGCTTTAATTCCAATTTAAACCTTTGCTATCGTGGACGTTTTAATAACACAAAAAAAGAAAAGGTTCAAAGCTATGAAGTAGGAAGTAGTGACTTATTTCAAGCTATGAAATTTATTGCAGAAACTGGTAATTCTCCAATTGACCAAAAATCAAGTATTGGCTGCTCAATTAAATGGTCTAATTCTACAGGTTAAATATCATGCACAGTGGCTCTCAGCATTTGTTTGATATTATAATTTTACTTTCTGCTGCTGTGTTTATAGTCATAGCGTTCTGGAAAATGAATATTAGTCCGGTGCTCGGTTACTTCGTTGCAGGTGCAGTTATTGGTTCTCATGGATTTAATCTGATACACTCAGCTGAAGCAATGGATAATCTTGCAGAATTTGGTGTAGTTTTTCTATTATTCATTATAGGCCTTGAATTGACATTTGAACGCCTGATCGCTATGCGTATTCATGTATTTGGGTTCGGTTCTCTTCAAGTTATAGTTACCATGGTAGCAATATGGTGCATCGCTCTTGCTTTCGGAGTGAATACGAATATAGCAACAGTTATTGGTGGTGGGCTTGCGCTATCCTCAACAGCAATAGTGTTGCAGGTTCTGCAAGAAAAAGGTTCTCAAGCAAGTCAGGTTGGTAGGTTGTCAATAGCAGTACTATTAATGCAAGATTTTGCAGTGGTACCATTAATAGTATTGGTACCTTTACTTGCTGGCAATTCTGAGCACAGCCTGGTAAGCTCATTGGCAGGTTCATTGGTGCAAGCAGCTATTGCATTAGTGCTGATATTTATAACTGGTAGATTATTGCTTAGACCTTTATTTTCGGTTATTGCTAAAATGGAAAGTAATGAGGTCTTTATATCAACAACGCTTTTAATAGTATTAGGAGCAGCATTTATTACTGAGCAATTCCATTTATCGTTGGCATTAGGTGCATTTGTCGCTGGATTGTTAGTTGCAGAAACAGAATACAGACACTCAGTAGAACACGCAGTATTGCCATTTAAAGATTTGTTTCTTGGCTTATTTTTCATGACTGTTGGTATGTCTATCAATACCGAACTTTTACTCAATAAGTTACCACTAATTACTTTATTATCGATTATCCTTATCGTTTTAAAAACATCTATCATATATATATTGTGTAGATTTTTTGGGTTTAAGAGTGCACCTGCTATACAAGCTGGGTTACTGCTTTCACAAGGCGGTGAATTTGCGTTTATTTTATTTCGCTTAGCAGATGAGCTAAATGTGCTACCAAGTGAAATCGCTCAAGTACTTATGATGGTAACTACAGTAACCATGGCTTTCACTCCTCTTTTATCGGGGCTTGGAGATTGGATAGCAAACTCATTTAGCACTGAGAAAACAATATTAGATGATGAAGCTGTTGAAACAGATACACAAGATCTTTATAACCATGTAATAGTTGCTGGATTTGGTAGAGTGGGATATATGGTAACAAAAATGCTTACTGCAGAGCATTTAAGTTACGTTGTTGTAGATATTCAATCAAAAATAGTCAAAGAAGGAAAAAGTGATAGTTTTCCTATATATCTTGGAGATGTTACAAGATGTGAAATTTTAAAATCAGTAGGAATAGGAAGAGCTCAAGCTCTCGTTATTTCAATAAAGAATGAAGTTACTATAAAAAAAGTTGTTTCCTTAGTTGCTGCAAATTTTCCGCATGTAAATATTGTAATACGCTTACCAGATCTGAGTAATGTGGAGGTTTATAGAGATCTAGGAGCTAGTAAAATTATTCCTGAAACATCTGAGATAGGATTGCAGCTAGGTGGAGCTGCACTGAGCCTCAGTGGTATTAGCGAAAGTGGGGTTACGTCTTTAAAAAGTAGATTTAGAAAAGGCAATTACAGTATGTTAAAAGACCTTGGTAGTGATAAAGATGAATGACTACTTCTCTAATTTTATGTACAGAAAGCTTCAAGCTTTATTGAGGTTTTGTCTATAGTAAATTACGCACATAATCAACCAAGTTAAGGAAAGTGCAAACCAAGTGATTGCATATTCCAAATGCTTCATTGGCTGTATAGCTAATTTGCTGCCAAAATTGTTCGGCCACAATATACACTTCTCTAGCTTAATACCTAACTCATTGGAAATTTCTTCTGTACTCAGGGTAAACCATGTATTCGAAGCAGTATCGTTCTTGATAAACCAATTTTTGCTTTTATTGCTATCGCAATATAAAGTTCCATCTGCAACTACTTTTTCAATTTTTACTTTTTCCTCTTTTTTTTCTTTAACTATTCCTTTGTTCACTAACATATAATGTCCAGTAGCAAGCAGCATAGGAGATAACACATAATAGCCGCGTTGCCCTGCAAAAACATATAGTTCTATGTCACTTAGAATCCCACCAATCTTGACATGCCTATAGTTAAATTTTTCAAGGTCGTTATTGGGCAACAGATGAACAACAGGAAGATTCATATTTTTGATAATATTATTCTTCCAGTTCAATCTGAATACTTGCCATAATCCTAATAAAAAAAGGAGCAAACAAGGTACAATTAAAATAAATACTATCTTTTTTAACACTCTATATTTGTGTTCTTAAATAGTTTTCAACACCCATTAGTTCAATAAGATCGATCTGCTTCTCAATCCAATGGAAGTGCTCTTCTTCATTTTTTAACATCTCTTCTAATAACATTACACTAACAAAATCTTTTTCTTTCTCAGCGATAGAAATCGTTTCTTTGATATCCTTAATACCTTTTCCCTCTAATTTCAAATTAGCTTCTAAGATTTTTTGTATTGTATCTTTTGTAAACTTTCCATCATACTTTGAGATTTCATTTGTATCTTGAAAATTTGGGACTCCTTTAAACAACAAAATTCTTTCTGCCAACTTGTTCGCATGTTCAAGTTCTTCGTTAAGCTCATTTTTTACCTTTTCTGCAAGTCTATTAATTCCATTGTTTTTGAGAACTGCAAAATGCAAAAGATACTGGCGTACAGAAGTCAGCTCATTGGTCAATAATTTGTTCAAATGTTTTACTATCTCTTCATTCATAATCTTCCCTGAGTTCAATTTATCAGCATAATTTACATGATAACGATAGTTATAGCAACTCATTTAATAGTTCCTTTGATAACAACCGTATTAAATAGCATGTCGTGGTATGTCTGTTTTTTCTTAGAGAAGCAAGCAACTAGATACCAATAGAGGGTGAGCAGCACTATAATTACTTTCAATGCACTCAAGACATTCACTAATACCTCCTGATCTTGCAAAAATTCAGTAAGGACAACTACTACACTGTTTAACAAAGGAAGAAAAAACTGGGAAGTGCTTCTGTCAAATGCTAAATTCAAGTCTATTTTAGAATTATCTAAATTGATAGTACATATATTCATTAACTGTTGACCTGGAGTTGCTTGGGCCTTTGAAGATATAAAATATGTGAAGTAACTACAATTTACACACATGTATGATAGATGTAAGATCAACGGAGAATCCTCTAATAGCAGTATAATTAATAAAGTTGGAATTAATAAAATTGCTACATCTATTAAATATGCGCAAAAGCGCCTTTGTATACTGGCAATCTCTGTAACAGCGGTCATTACCTATCTTCTAAATACTTTATTATAAAATCTGTAAGTTTATCAAAATGTTGAAAACATAACAAATCTTCATAACCGCTTATTGATTGACCGTATATAATAGGTAAACAATTGGCATTTTGTGCACACAGAACATCTGTGATGCTATCACCAACGAAAAACACATTTTCTCTATTTATAGGTAACGTACTCTCTTCTAGTGCAAATAGCAGTGGGGTTGCAGATGGTTTATCTTCTGCAGTATCGCATGACCCAACTACTCTTTCAAAGTAAGAATCTAGTTTAAAATAGGCAACTTCTTTACGTAAATTAGTATTTTTCTTATTACTTACTATTGCTAGATAAATATTGTGGCTTTTCAGTGTCTGCAACATTTTCTCTACTCCTTGATTCAAAGCAATGTTTTGCAATAGTGCATCATCTAAATATTGTTGATATATCTGATTTGCTTTTTTCCACTGATCGCCAAATAAATTGACCATATAGCTCTTTCTCGACTCGTGGGAATTTCTATCGGCAGCTTTATTACTATACCCCATTGAGTCTAAGGTATGCTTAATAGCATTAAAAATGTTATCTTGAGTATCAACTAAGGTATTATCCCAATCGAATACTACTGCTAATGGACTATCCTTCATCTCTTATATGGTTATACATTTCAACTTAATAAGTAAATAGCATTTTAATAAAAAAAATATAAATGGAACGCTCTTGATGATTGAAAAAACACCACAAGTTATGTTAACTGTTTTTTATATAATTAGCTAATATATTGGTTATATGATATGTTTTAATAGGTAACAGGTATGGCTGATGTTAAAGGTACATCTCAAGAAAGTATTGAGAAAAAGTTTAAAGACATTTACAAGTGAAAAAGTTGCAGGGTCAAAAAGTGACAAAAAACTCTTAGATGTACAGTCCCAGAGTGTAATGGTATGATAAAATGTAAGAAAAAAATACCATCGAAGGAGGGATTATGGGGCAAGTATTACATGGGTGCGCCCGAACAACAGAGGCAATTCGTAGAGCAATACAAAATAGTAAAGAGAGCATAGCAAAGCTTTCCAAGTACTATAACCTTAATCCAAAAACTATTGTCAAATGGAGAAAACGCTCATTCACTAAAGATGTGAATATGGGGCCAAAACAGCCAAGATCAACTGTTCTAGCTTTAGAAGAAGAAGCAATAATCGTCGCATTTCGGAAGCATACACTTCTACCATTAGATGATTGCCTTTATGCCTTGCAGTCTACAATTCCGCACTTAACTCGTTCTAGCCTGCATCGCTGTTTACAAAGACATAACATTAGCAAACTGCCAGATGTTGATGGTGAAGCTAAACCAAAAAAGAAATTTAAGCAATATCCTATAGGCTATTTCCATATTGATATTGCAGAAGTCAGAACAGAGGAGGGAAAACTATATCTATTTGTTGCTATAGATAGAACATCCAAATTCACCTATGTTGAGTTATATAAAAGTGCTACAAAACCCATAGCTGCTGAGTTTTTACGTAATTTGATTAAAATTCTACCGTATAAAATCCACACTATTTTGACAGACAACGGTATACAATTTACCAACCAGAAACGCCATAAATAAGCTTTCCAACACATATTTGATAGAGTTTGCGAAGAAGATGATATCGAACACCGTTTGACAAAAGTTAGCCATCCTTGGACAAATGGACAAGTTGAACGTATGAACAAAACTTTAAAAGATGCTACAGTTAAGAAGTATTACTACCGATCGCACCAGCAACTTAGAGAACATCTTTACAGCTTTGTTATGGCCTACAATTATGCGAAACGTCTCAAAACTCTTAATGGTCTTACCCCTTATGAATTTATATGTTATCAGTGGACAAAATTTCCTGAACTATTTATACTCAATCCTTACCATCACACTCTGGGACCATACATCTTAGAAATCAGCGTTGTGAATGGTCATCAACAAAGTAAGAACTTTGATAAAATTTTAAATCAGAACAAAAATATAAGCGAGGGTTTGAAGCAGGCAACAAAGCTTGAGAACCCGGCGATAACGCCTGTTAACACTCCTAAAGTAAATGAAGTAAACACTGGCCGTGAAAGATAATTTATTTTCAGTAGTTTAAAAAAAGTATTTGATTACGCAATTATGACACCCGATTTACCGGGTGTCATAATATGATTAATTTTAGCGTGCGTGACCTTGAAAGATTGCAGTGCAATACTTAAATTATTAGGGCAGTAGGCAAATAATGGAGCTCAAAATGCATAACGTACAAGAAACTGAAAATTTAAATTTTGACGCTGAAGTAGGGAAAGTACTGAATATAGTGATTCATTCACTTTATACTAATAAGGACATTTTTCTGCGTGAGTTAATATCAAATGCATCGGATGCATGTGATAAATTGCGCTATGAATCTCAATCTAATTCAAATTTGCTAGATTCAAGTGATGAATTAAAAATCACTATCAGCTCCAATAAAGATAAGAACGAGCTATATATCACTGATAATGGCATCGGAATGAACAGACAAGATTTAATAGATAACCTTGGTACAATTGCAAGCTCTGGTACGCAAAAGTTCTTAGATGCGATTAAAAATAGCAAGGATTCAAGCCAAACTGTGGAGCTGATTGGGAAGTTTGGTGTTGGTTTTTACTCAAGCTTTATGGTTGCATCAGAAGTAATAGTAGAATCGAGAAAAGCTGGAGAAGAGGAGTCTTGGGTCTGGAAGTCTAAAGGAGATGGAGAATACTCGATAAGTAAACTAGACGATCAGATCCCTTGTGGAACCAAAATTACCCTAGTTATGCATCCTGAAGAGAGCGAATTTTTGGATAAGTTTCGCATTGAAAATATTGTTACTACTTACTCTGACCACATAAATTTTCCTGTTGAGTTTGTAAATGAAGAAGGAAAAAGTGAAAAATTAAACAGCAAGGCTGCAATTTGGACTAAGCCAAAAAATGATGTTACTCGAGAGGAACACAATGATTTTTTCCGCAGTGTTGCTCACGTTGGCGGGGAGCCTTGGATGATATTGCATAATAAAAATGAAGGTGCAATAGAATATACAAATTTGTTTTATGTTCCCTCTATTAAACCTTTTGATTTATTTCATCCAGATAGACGTTGCTCTGTGAAGTTATATGTAAATAAAGTGTTTATCACTGAAGATAATGTACAAATCATACCACAATATTTACGTTTTCTAAAAGGCGTGGTTGATTCACCAGATTTGCCTCTCAACATCAGCAGAGAAACACTGCAGAATAATCGCGTTGTTGAGCAGATTAGGAAATCTTTAACTAAGCGTGCGGTATCAGAGCTTGGTAAAAAAGCAAAAGAGAATTTAGAGGAATATACAAAATTCTGGACCAATTTTGGTGCAGTTTTAAAGGAAGGTCTTTGTGAAGCTATGCCAACTGATGAGAGAGAAGCACTGCTCTCAATTTGCAGATTTCATAGTACTGGTGATGAGAAATTAGTCAGCATTGATGACTACATAAGCAGAATGAAGCCCGAGCAGGAACATATCTATTATCTCACGGGAAATAGCCTTGATTCAGTGAAAAATAGTCCGCAACTTGAGGGATTTGTCAGTAAAGGACTAGAAGTGCTCCTATTTGTTGATCCAGTTGATGATTTCTGGACCAGTGTAATTCATGAATATAAAGATCAAAAATTCAAGTCTGTGACTCGCGCTGATGTTGATCTGGAAAAATTCTCTTCAGAAGAAGATAAGAAAAATGAAGAAAATAAGCAAGATGAAGAAAAGACTGAAGAAAATACGGACTCTATACTGCAATATTTCACCAAGGTTCTTGGCAATTCAGTGAAAAGCGTGAAAATCTCAAAAAAACTGACTGACAGCCCTGTATGTCTAGCAGTTGATGAAGGTGCTATGGATCTTCGCATGGAGCGTTTTTTGCGTGAACAAAAGCAGCTAAATTACCGCACGCCAAAGGTACTGGAAATTAACACTAAGCATCCTGTAATAAAAAGCATAATGGAATCTCATGCTGAAAATGGTGAAAACCCAACATTGGAGGACATGATTCATTTATTATTTTACCAAGCTTGCATCGTGGAAGGTGAAGAGATGGACGATGCAAGCCTGTTTGCTAAAAGGCTAAATAATTTGCTTGGCAAGATTTCTGTTTAATGCTATACTTAGTTTAGCTAATAACTAGGAGGAAAAACATGTTTGGTTCCAACTTTAGGGGCTTTGTATCAGAGAATCAGAGTCAGTTAAGTCAAATTTTAAAAAAATCGGATTCTGGAGATTCAGGTCATTGTTCAGAGGATGAGGAAGAATAAAGTACTAACAGAGCAATTGAATTAGAATTTCAGCTAACGCAATCTTTGCTAAGTCAAGTAAAGGTAGATGAGAATAATGAAGATGTAAAATCTGGTGAAGTAGCTTATAAAGACCTACATAGGATGAATTTTGTAATCAATGGTCAAGAGATAGATCGGAATTTTATCAACAAATTATATGCTGGTTTGATTAAAAGTGACAAAGGTAAAAAGAATTATCGCCTGTTTGCAAAGTATGTTTTCACAGAAATGTTTAAACATGCTAAAGCAGAAGTTCCAGATGATCATATACTGAAAGAGTTAATTACTAATTGCAATCAAGCCGGGTATGACGGCTCTTTGCTCATACAGCTCTCTCCTATATTTTTTGAGCATAACCTACAATTGCCTGACGCTAACGATAGAAAGATAAGTATTATATGTAATAGCCAAGATTCCCTAAATATTCAGTATTGTCTAAATATGCCTGTTAAGGAATTTGATACAAATAGGGAAATATGCAGGCTTGATGCTATTTCAGAGTTCACGCTTAAATCTCAGAATGGTAAGGTAGAGTATGAAGAAGGTAAAGTAACACTTACTATTCCCGAGCAATTAAAGAATTACAAATCTGATGGCAAAAGTTTGTTAGGTGACATAAATAGGCATTTTAAAGATGCTGATAATGCAGTTGTTGAGTCTCTTGAGGCTACATTTAGTGAAGGGCCTAAGTCATTTGTTATAGATCAAGAAAGTTTAAATAGTGATGAAGGATTGTCGCTTGTCATAGTTCCTGAAAGTTCAGTCTATGATTTAGGTGATATGGCAAAATTAGTGAAAGAAGCAATAGATAATAAAAATGTTGATACCTTGAATACTTATATAGATGTTGTTCAAGCTGGTGTTACTCGTGTGCCACCTGAAGAAGGTTTATCAGTAGTAGAAAAAATATTAGAAATAATAAATAACTTTACCAAGGAGCAAGGTAAGGCATGGAGCTGTTACCCTACTGCACCTATTGCAAGTCATATATATTCTGCCAAGCAGCAGTATTATGACGATTACATTTCTCAAGCAGATTATGAAAAGGTTAAAAATCTGGAGAAGACTTTGTGCAAGATCAAGTCTGATCTAATAAAAAGAAGTAGCAATGATCATAATGCAGAGCCTCCTGTTATAAATGCTCAAGACATTTCAGCTATGCTAAATGAGACTCCAACCTCGTGTCAAGCAGTGAGTAGAGAAGATAATAATCAATTAAATATTAAAAGAGATCCAGAATGCAAAAGTACTGACAGCCAACAGGTAATAGATAAGGCACAAAAAACAATAAACGAATATAATGATGACGGGTTTACTCGCTTACATGTTGCAGCGCAAGAAGGTGATGTCAAGCTTGGCAGGTATTTACTGCAATATGGTGCAAATATTGAGATTACATCAAAAGCAAAAGTAGGTGGTGATACAGCACTTCATTTAGCTGCCAGGAATGGTCATAAAGATTTCGTGAAGCTTTTACTTGATAGCGGTGCAAATGTTAACTCAGTGAGCAGTACAGGCAGTGGAGTAACTCCCTTACATGAAGCAGCGTACAATGGACATTTAGATGTTGTAGAATTGCTAATAGAGCGTGGTGCAACAGTTGATGCTAAAGATCGGCATAACGTCACTCCTTTGATGTATGCTTCTGCACAAGGTAATTCGGCAGTGGTGAAATTACTTTTACAAAAAAAGGCAGATCTTTATTTACAGAATCATAATGATGAAACTGCATTGCATAGCGCTGCTGATAATGGTCATTCTGATGTAGTTGCCATTTTAATAGGTGCAGCAAAAGATAAAGAAAAGTATGTTAATATGCAAAGCAACAGTATTGGTACTGCGTTGCATGTTATAGCTTATAATCGAGAAATAAATGAAGGACATAAAAAATCTGTGAAATTGCTAATAGACAACGGTACAAGTCCACATTTAGAAAATGATCCAGCTATTAATACACCACAAGATACTTTTTGGAAAGTAAGTTCTTTAGACATGGCGAAAAAACGAGAAAATAAGGAATTTTTGGAGTTTATGTCATCTTTAGGCTATTCGGCAACTGTAGACTATATATCAAGCAATTTAAGCAAGAATAACACTGCTCCGCAAAATACAAAAGGGTATGGTATAGCTGCTTCTGCACTTGCAATAGCTGGTATTACTTCAGGTGTGGCTGTTGCAGTTTACTTGGAAATGTTAGCAGTGGGAATAGCAGTTGGAGCTTGTTGTCTGGTTGCTGCTGCAGTTATATACTGCTGCACACCTAAAAGCTCGGTTGAAAGTAAGAATGTTACTAAGCTTACAGGTGATGAGTTTGCTGCACAACAAACAGTAAACTAAGGAATAAATATTGTAGTTTACCATTTAATAATTTATTATAATTGTATTAATTATTAGCGAATAAAAACTTGGTAAACTACGAAGAAATATTCTTAAACAAAATCAAAGATATAAAAGATGAGGGGCGCTACCGTGAATTTACGCACTTTGCGTCATTGCCAGGTAGGCTCCCCCACATTATGGACTACGAAAGAAATAGGGAAGTAATTGTTTGGTGCAGTAATAATTATCTGGGAATGTCGCAGAATGAGAGCGTCATTGCCGCTATTCAAAATTCATCAGTTGGTGCTGGAGGAACGAGAAATATATCTGGTACAACAAAAGAGGTTGTCGAACTTGAAAAATCCTTAGCTTGTTTACATAAAAAAGAGGCTGCTTTAACTTTTGCTTGTGGCTACCTCGCTAACCAGACAACACTTAGCACTTTATCGTCTATTATCCCAAATGTAGTAATTTTTTCAGACGAGAAGAACCATTCTTCAATGATAGAAGGCATAAAATCAGGAAAAAGACCAAAACATATATTTAAACACAATGATGTTGATCACTTAGAGCAGTTGTTAAAGTCCATAGACACAAAAACACCAAAGATAATAGCACTTGAATCCGTATATTCAATGGATGGCGATATAGCGCCACTTGAAGCGATATGCGATCTTGCAGATCAACATAATGCAATCACCTATTTGGATGAGGTGCATGCAGTTGGCATGTATGGTTCACATGGTGGCGGAATTGCAGAAAGAGAAGGCCTGATGGATAGAATAACCGTCATTCAAGGTACACTATCGAAGGCTTTTGGAGTTATGGGTGGGTATATCGCGTCTTCAAAGAGCTTGGTAGATGTAATAAGAAGTTCCGCTCCAGGATTTATTTTTACCACTGCTATGTCGCCTGTTTTAGCAGCGGCAGCAAAGGCAAGCGTTGAACATCTAAAGTCGAGCAATATTGAAAGGGAAAAGCAAAAGCAAGTCGTTGAAAAAGTAAAAAACTCACTGAGAAATACAGGAATTAACTTCATTCCAACAGAAACTCATATAATTCCAATAATAATTGGCGACCCAGAGTTATCCAAAGGAGCATCAAAATTATTATTTGATGAGCATGGAATATATGTTCAACATATAAATTATCCAACAGTGCCAAGAGGAACTGAGCGTTTCCGTATTACCCCTACACCTTATCATACTGATGAAATGATAAAACATTTAACAGAATCTCTTGTAAAAGTTTTTGAAAAGTTGTCTATCTCTGTATCCTATTTATCCTAATTTAATAT
>JABFPS010000043.1:0-13056 GCA_022817285.1 Neuroscelio doddi
GTGGTGGAGATCAGACATTACATCTGAACAAAAATAATAATTTGTTTTTTCATTTATTCAGGTTTTATTTTCAGTGAACAAAAAAACTTTGTAATATTTTTTGGAAAGTTAATTTATAATAGTGTTTTTTTAAACGTCATCTACAGTTTAAAAAAACAATCAATATTTTACAAAATGTTTTCCATTTTTTTAATAATACTAATTTATTCAATTTGTGAATTTTTATAAATATAAACATACCACTGAAAGTTTTTTTGGTTTCTTTATGTAAGTTGGATACAGCAATTCTAGCTGCTAATAGTGCATAATCAGCATGCTTTGTAGTCATTGTTGCAGCAGTTTCTGCAGCTAAATTATCTAATTCGACAGTGGTTACTCCAGGATAAAGACCACTTATAACACGAACAGTGATAGAAAGCTATTTAAATTTATAAATATACAGTTAACTTTTGTGATTTAAATAGGAATATTAATTATTATCTATATTTTTTAAATAAAATATATTTATGGTACAAAACGAAAATGATTAAAGTCCAACCAACATGATTTTAAAAGATAAACATTTATAAGTTTTTGAATCAAGTTCTACATTTATTACTTTTATATATTTTTTAAAAATATAAAAAACTACATTTTAGTATTTTTTCTTTATTTAAAAAAATAAATTAAATAAATTAAAAAAATTCTTTAAATTGTTTTTCCAAAATCTTAACTCTTTTATGTAAAATTATATTATGGTCAGAGAAAAAAATCAGAAATTTAAGTCATTTTTTTCAGTGTGTGAGTGAAATTCATAAAATAAATTAAAAAAATCAATTTTCAAAATATTAAAAGTTCTTCAAAGATCCAAAATTCTGATTTTAAGAACCTCCTTGTGTGTTATCTTTTTTCAAGATACATTTCAAAGTTTTTACAATTTTCTCAATAAATAAAAATTTTGTATTTATTAAAATTTTAGAATTTTTAAGAATTTCAAAATTGTCAATATTTAAAAATGTGTTTTATTTCTTAGAATTTCCGACATTTTAATAATAATACACATTTTTTTAATTTTCAAAATTCTGAAAATAAATAAAATGTGAAAATTTGGAAAAGTTAAAAAGCATTAAAATATTTTGAAATATAAATATATATATAAAGGAGAATAAAATGAAGAAAATGTATCATTTTCAATGTCAATAACACAATACACCCTAAGAAAATAAACATAACATTATTTAACTTTTGAAAACATAATATAAAAACTTACAGGATCAATATAATCCATATCAAGGCCATAACAAAGTTTTTGTATTCTAGAAGTGATTTTGTCTAAATGAACTTCCTCTTTTCTGCCACCTAACAAATTAACAAACCAAACATTTTTAAATTTACGAAAACGCAATTAACATAAATTCCTAAAATAAGTAAATAATAAAATAAAAATTAAATTATAACTTTTTCTAAATTTATGAAAAATAAATAAATAAAAATATAAAATGATTTCATAATAATAAAATATATAAACACAAAAATACATTAAACTATCGCGGCGTCAGTATTAATTTTGATACAAAAGTACGTGATCTTTTGGACTTGCACAAAATAAATAATGAAATATATTTATTTGTACATACGAATATACTTACTTCGTTTTATAACGTACATCTTTCCCTTCGACGCCATTTTTCAATAAAAATTCTATTACTTTTCAACAAAAACAAGCCGAAAAATCAGAGAGATAAAAATGTTCACCAGTATACGTTATTGCCTATTACTGCTTGTCGACCAGATTTTGGCGCGAAACAGAATTGCAGAAGATTATATAAAAATATGCCTGAACTACTGTTTTCTTCATTGTTCTGACAACAGCGACACTATACGATTAATTTCGATACTACATTTCCAACTTACATATTTTCGAAAGAAATACAAACTAAAATACATCTTTTTAGAACTCTAAGAGTATGTCTCCCTCGTTTATGAACTCAGTTGTAAACATAACCTCTTTCTTTATTATTTTCTTTTATAATAAATTCCCTATTATGTTTATACAAAAAATAAGAGCGTTCGCATATTTTCTCACTACTACACTATTATTCTGAAAAAACCTTTAATCTTTTTGAGTTGAAATAAAAAAAAATAGTAAAATTTCGTTTTTCAGATGATACCGTTACCGCTTTTTTTTATTTCAACTTCAAATAACGTAAAATTTTACATGGTGATAGTATGTAAGGGAGAAAATATGTGAAGACTCTTCTTTTGAGAACAACAATAATAGAAACTTTAGAATACATTAAATTCTCTAAAAAAAATCGGTTGACAGTACAGATTCGGGTGACATGCTCTTAAGAATAACAATCATGGAAACTTTATTATAAATGTAATTCTCTTTAAATCTCAATCGATATTACAGGTTTAGGTGACGCCCTTAATATATCATAAAGTAAAAATAAACACAATTAAATAATATATTCAGGCATTTAATATCCCATTATAATGTTTTTTACAGACTTGCTCAAGGTGCTTCGGATTATTATAATCTTTGTTCAACTTTATCATTAAGAGGATTACAAACCTTACTGCAATACCGACTGAATTTTCAGGAAAATGTCATGTAAAATGTTCTAAATTTAGCATATATACACAAAGTTAAACGTCAATTCGTTGAACTTGTTAAAACATTATAGAACTGTAAAAATATGAACCACGTACAAACTTTAAGAGCATGTCACCTGAATCTGCATTATCAACCGAGTTTGATGAGAGTTTTCTTTTATAATAAATTTCCTATTACATTTATATACAAAATATGAGCGTTTACATATTCTTTTACTTCTTCACTATTATTCTGAAAAAACCTTTAATCTTTTTGAGTTGTAATAAAAAAGAATAGTCGATATTTGTTTTTCAAATTGGAACTAATTACTCAGAAAACGAAAATCGATTATTCTTTGTTATTTCAATTCAAAAAGATTAAAAATTTTGTCAGAATAATAGTATAGTAGTGAGAAAATATGCAAATGCTTATATTTTTTGTATAAACGTAATAGGAAATTTATTATAAAAAAAAATAATCAAAAAAGGGGTTATGTTTAATATCAAGTAAAATTTATAAAAATATTTAATCGGTATTACAGGAAGGTTCATAATGTCATTAAGACATTTTTTAACCATACTTACTATAGCTAATCTGGTATATTTTTTAAAGTACTTTTCCACATAATGTTCAGAAATTACTTGAGTACGCATGTGATTTTTAATTATGTAATTACACAAACCAGGTCTTCTATCTTTTTTCAATATCATGTGAAAAAGTAGTGACAGAAGATACTCCATTAACCACCGTAAAATGAGTAAAAATCTTCTTATGATTAAAAATTATCTCTGACGTAGCCTAATTTGTCTCTGTTTACCTAATACATATTAAATAAAAGAATAGTATTATTTGTTGCTAAATTTAGGAACACAAAGGTAGTAACATTTAAAATCAAGAAACATAGCAGTACTTTTAAACATATTTTTGAACGCACACTTGATGTGACGTGGCCCGAATGACAGCGCGTGGTAAATTGTAGAAAAAATTTATAATTTTATCATTATATTTATGTTATTACACCGTTTCAATTATTAAATTAAAACTAAAATAATATTTAGATCATTACAAATGTAAAATCTTATAATATAAACATTTTTCGAAGTGTATATTTCAGTAACCTTTTGACAGAAAATACTCTGGGTATGTAATATGTTTAGTATTTCTTCATTTACTTTTCATATATGTTAAGTAAACATATTAACATTATTTTTATTAATTTTATATCTTATTATTATTTCTAATTATTAGTCTACAGTAATGTCATCATTATTGAAAAACAAAATTAAAATGCATAAAAATGATAAAAATTTTGAATACATAAAAAATTTATTTAAAACAAGTTTTCAAATTTTTCAAATTTATATATAACTTTTATACAATTTTATGATTTTCATAATTAAGTTTTGTTTTTTAAAGTCAGTATTTATTATTTTTCTTAAACTTGAATTTTTTTTAAACCAAAATTTATTTTCTAATAGAAGTCAAAAAATATTAATATAGTTGGGTTCCCTCCTTTATAAATTTAAGAATATTGTTTTGTTAATTAAATTAAAAAAAAAATTGTTGGTAGTTTTAAAATTTGATTTTACTTAATTAACTTATTGAAGTTTATAATCTTTGATATAATTATTTAATGCAGTTAATTATATAAAAAGGATTTTATTGATAATACCAAACAATTATAAATATTATTGAATTCCAATGAAGGCCCAAAATTAATAAAGTCAAAATGTCAATTTTTTAATAAATTGAGGAATTTAAGACAAAAAGTATGTGTCATATTTTTATTTTCTTTCATTAAATTTATAATGAATACTTGAATAGCTTTCAGTTTGTAAAATAAGTCTCTTAAATAATTAATAACTTTAATGTTGATACTTTAAATTTAATTTTTGAAAAAGTCTTTAATAAGTACAAAAATATTTGCCAACCTTTACTTTGAAAAATTATTCTAAATAATCACATAACAATGGTTTTGCATATTTATCTTAGAAATGATTTCTTTTCAATTTACAGGAAAATGTATCTCAAACTTTTCATATGGAAATTTTATATGAACTACTTTTCTTGTAATAATAATCTATTTAATTTAATTTTATGTATTTAATAATAAAGACTTTTATTTGTGAATATTTTTATTATTGGATAAATAATTAACAAGATAAATGTGAAAAACTATTTTTTAACTAATTCTGTTGAAACTTATCAATGTGTATTGTTTCAGAAAATTTCAAACAGATTAAAAACTATGTTTTCTAATATTTTTTTAAATATTATTAGTTTTTTTTACCATTTTTTATGACCACTCAATATAAAATGAATCATTCATTGTAAATAATGTGTGATACTTAAAGTAGCTTAAATTTCTTTTTCCTTAAAAACATTCAAATTTACTCAAAATTATGGATTTCAATGACATGAAAAATATAGTTTCTATGATTTATGATTAAATACATGAAATTATCATTATTCTAAGTTGCATTACAAATATTTTGCATTACTTCATATATATTTTTCATAAAAAAAATTATTTTAAAGCTATCTGAAAAAAAAAGTACAAATGATGTTTTTTAATTGTCTAGTTTATTTTATTTTAAATTTGAATATTGGTTAAATGAAAAGTAAAGCAATTATATTTAATTCTGGGTGTTACTTGTGATTATAAATATATCAGGAATCACATTTTACTAATGATAACCCTGATTGTCATTTAAAACTAATAAAATATATAATTCAAAAAATATATTAATATGAATTTTATAATATATAATTTTTTTCATGTAAATATATTAATGGCTTCTTATTCAAATCAATACCAATTTCTAAATGTTAATATTAATATATAAAATTTTTAAATAATGTAGACATTAGCAAGTATTATTTACAAAGATCATAGTGAGATAATAGTATTATGAAATAAGTCAAAATAACATTGTACATTAAAAATGATATTTTTGTTTCATTAGTCCTTACAAAGTTTCTAAAATGATTTATTTTTTAATTTATACAGTGTTGCAATTTTGAGTTTTTATAAATAAAATGAAAGATAATACATTATTTAATAAAACAATGTTACAACATTTACTTTAGATTGCAATAAAAAGAAGTTTGTTTAAAGGTATATTATTTATTTCTTATTATCTTTTAGATTGATGTTTTAATAATATTCAAACTTTGAAACGTCATGCATTGTTTAAATTGTAAAATTATTAAAAAATAATAGAATTTTTCTCAATGTAAACATTTTATTTTTATATTGTTTTAAAAATATTGGTACAACTAATATTTTTAAAAATTAATACATTTTATTGTAATTATATTATGTAGATAAAAAACATTGATTTTCAAATAGGAAATAAAGCATTATAACATATTTATGTATTTTATAAAAACATAGAGTGTAAACAAATAAACTTCTATTTTTACAAAGGTGAAAAGAACCTTTAGAATTAGAAATATTAAGCTAACCTATTGATACAAAGGATTTAGACATATTTTAATAAGCTTAAAACATTATAAAATTCTTAAAAGAGATAAAATAGATTTTTAAATTCTGAAGAAATTTTATAAATTTCTAAAAATTGTTTGAATATATTAAAAAAAAACTCCAGATGTTTAAAAGAACATTATAAAGTGTAAAAATTTTTGAAACTATTTTTTAAAAGTCAAAAAAGTTTATTTATATTTTTGAAACAAATATTTTTTTTTTTATGTTAATATATACAAAATTTATACTGGAAAATTGAAAAAAATTGTAGAAAATGGCATAAATTGTTAGATATGTCAATAATATTTTTATAACATTTAAATTAAATCGAAAAATTTGAACATAATATTTAAATATTTCATAATTTTCAAAAATATTAAAAAATATATTAAAATACTTAGAACCAAAAAAAAATATTCAAAAGACAAGATTTAAAAACAGTTATGACATAATTGTCATAACTATTTCTAAACTTTGATTAATATTTTATATTAATATGTAACAAGTATTATAAATCTATTTCCTAATGAAAAATATGGTATTTGCGAAATTAATATTTTTTATAATGAACAAACTGCTTAATTAAATATTTATTATGTGATTTATTTTAAAGTAGACATTTTTAATTAATTATATATTATTCCATTACGAAATTTGCATTTTTTCTTTATTTCCAATAACATTATTAGAATGGTTTTTTATTTAAAATTATAATTAAATAATTTTTATATTAATTCTTTTATTAAAAATATAACTTTGTATTCATTTGTTTAAGTAATTTTTAATTTTTTGACTGATGCATCTAAAATTATATAATAGATTTTTTAATGAAGAGTTCAATACTTTATGTTTTATTAGTTTTAATATAAAGTATTATTTTAATACTAAAATATATATGCATGGTTATATTTTACAAATGTATAGTGTGGTAGTATAAACATGTTATTTTTAATATTAAACTAAATATTCATTTAAAATACTTTAAATGGTGCTTAAAATATTTTAATGTCTTAAAGTATTAAAATGACAACATATGAAGAATTCATCCAACAAAATGAAGATCGCGATGGTGTACGTTTTACTTGGAATGTTTGGCCGTCGTCGAGAATCGAAGCTACAAGGCTTGTAGTTCCTCTGGGAACCCTTTATCAACCTATAAAAGAGCGACTAGATCTTCCTCCTATTCAATACGATCCTGTTTTGTGTTCGAGAAACACATGCAGAGCTATTCTCAACCCGTTGTGCCAAGTAGATTATCGTGGCAAATTGTGGGTTTGCAACTTCTGCTTTCAGAGAAATCCTGTGAGTACATTTGTCTATAGATTTTTATATAATAAAAAACAATAATATGTTTATATTAATTAGATATTATAAATTAATGTTTTTTACGTTGTTATATTTGTGAAAATTAATTTTTTAGTTTCCACAACAATATGCAGCTATTTCTGATCAGCATCAACCTGCGGAATTGATTCCAATGTTTTCTACAATTGAGTATACGATAATGGTAAATATGTTTTTTAATATATATTTATTTAAAAATATTTATATTTTAAAGAAACTAATATTTTTTTCATTACAACTTTTTGTTAAATTATTAAAGTATGACAATTGTAAATAGTTCACAAGTTTTATAAATAACGACAAAAGAATTTTTGAATTAAGAATATTATTTAATTTAAAATGTTTTATTTTTATTATGGTTTTGGTATTTGAAATTTATAAAATTATAATAATTTAGAAAGTTTTTAAATAAAAATAGTTTATTTCAAGAATACAACAATAACTGGTAAAGGCTGTTTGGGATAAATAATTATCTATGGGCTTAATTTTTCTTCATAACGTTCTTTATTTATATAGTACTAACATAAGTTTTTACACGTATTAAAATTATTTTTTATCTTAGTGACGAGGTTTTTAATGAATTTATTTATATTTATTTATTTATTCCTATTTAATTAAATTTAGTTATATTGAAAAATAGTATATTGATATTGTTTATTGAAGCATGTCACAAGTTCAATAAAGTGGAAGTTATTATGAAAAAATTGTGTATTCATAGAAATAATTGTCGTCATAAAGAGACAGTATTATCGTAAAGTTAAATAACTTTGACAGTATCAATTTTCAATTTTAATCGTCGATTACTTTGATATTAGAAACGAAATACAGTTCCAAAAATACTATTTTAGTGGCTATATTTTAATATAACGTTTCGATTGACACACAATAAACATTTCTATCGCATACCAATTAAAAGAAATTAATTACTTCATAACCGGTCAAAGTTCATCGGATACACAGGTAATTTTCAACAATTGTTACTTTAATAACTAATTACTGTAATACACACGGAGTAAAAGTATTTCAGGAAAAAATTACAATACTTTGTTAGAAAATGGAATTGTATGTAAAAATCAATAGGTTAATACAATGATTGTCAAAAATGATGAAAATAACAAATACAGTTTTCATAATATGATATCAATAACTCAAAATCAAAGATACAATTGATTTCGACCAACAAAACACATTTCCAAATTTTCCATAACAGTACTGTATATTCATTTCACCTTTATCATTTGACTCCGTTGACAAAGTGGACGAAAAATGTGAATGTGTGGATCAAATAATGATAGCTGGTGAATGATACCATCGAGTAATATTTTCAATACAACGTGGGGCTCACAATCAGTAAATCGCTTGTCGATCTAGTTTGCTTTAATATTCAAATACCATCCAGGAAACAAATCTATCCAATTGACCCGGGCTCCGAATTAATTGGGACGTAAATTTGCCGTTTTGCGTCTTGCGTCGGAAAAATGACGCCAGTATTTTATTCCGCCTGGCGCGTTGAATAAAATATTTCCACCAGCCGGACACGCTTTCGACGGTATAAGTTATGCAGATCCCACTTGTAATGATACCATGCTATCCAATTAAGGCTCGCTATTAACGACCAACATCAAATAAAGTTTTCTTTTCATTTAGCTTATAAAATATCATCAAGCTATTTTTTTATTAAGAAAAGCAGCGTTGCATGTTATTAATATATTTTTTACAAAAATCTTGAACTACTTGATTCAATGAAATAACGTTGGGTAAAAGTAGATTTTGAAATAACGAATAAAAAATAATATACTGATACAAAGTATTAATTCTACTTTAAAAAATTCATTAAATTATTTGAAAATTCCACTTCATTATGTTAGTTTTAAATTTTCGTCTAGATTTTAATTTAGTTTATATAATTTTTTAATAATGACGTTTTTATTTATTCTTGTTAGTAATCTTTGTAATAATAATTGTATTAAAGTTTGATTTACAGTACTATTTAATTTGTGCGGTAAATGAAGCATTAACAAAGGAAATATTGATTGAAATTATTATTTTATTTTATAATTATATTACGTTAATTAATCGTGTTACATTATTTGAAACAATTTTTTTTATAACAAAATAATTTTTCTATAATAAAATAAGTTTTTTGAATTTATACGTAATACATTAAATGAAGTTTTGTATTTAAATTTATGAAGATGCACAGGCACGCTTTATATACTTGGTAAAAATGAAGGATATACCATATAAATGTGTGAATTGGGCCACTTTTACAATACTTTTTTCTTTTAATAATAGTTACGTAAATATCATTTATAACATTTTAAAATTTAAATATATTATTTTTAATAAATTTATTCTTAGTTAAAAAATATGTATTAAAATTTTGTGTTGCACAATTTATTTTTTATCAACTTGAACAATAATTTGTTGTATCCTTACATGTCAGGTAAATCGGGTTATTGGTTATAAATATAATAAAAATAACTTTTGAAAAGTAATTATATGCAATACGTAAGATTTAATAAATATGTTGAATAATGTGTGAATAAAATTAATAAAAAATACTTTATTTAATTTATTCATCAAAAGAAGAATTTAATGCAATTAATTAGTTACTAAAATTCTCTAATTTATTATATTAAAAATGATAGTATATAATTTAATTGTTTGAAAAATAAGATTTATTTTGAATATTAAAAAAATTATTTTGTTTCGACACTTTTATTGTATTTATTTGGCCTTTTCTGACAAACAATAATACTATTAAATAATATACACGGAAAAAAATACTGTATAATTGTAGTAAAATTTATCCATATTTTATGGCAATGTTTTCCATTTTTGTTTTTCTGGGGTCAGTTGGCCATAATTTATGGGAATTTTTACAGTATTTTTTCTCCGTGTATATTAAATATTACATGCCAATAAGAATCACGAGAAGCTTTAATGATAAAATTTTATTTGAATAATGTTTAATATGCAGAAAAGTATCAAATGATCACTATTTATATATTGAAACTTTCTAAATACTTGTTTAAATAACTTTTTTGTAATTTAAATATTGTTGACATTTTAAAAATATGACTTGTTTTGTTATTTTTTTTTAATTTAAAGTTTACAATTGTGAATATAAACAATAATTATATAGGTCTGCAAAATTTAACTCATAAAAAATTGTTTTATTTGTGAATAGTTATTTTTATTTACATTCATAAATACAATTAAAAAAAATACAATTAGAATAATTCCATCACGTCATACTTAAGTACAACGTTGAAACCAAGTTAAATTATAAGTTAATAAATTATATATTTCATTCATATATATAAATTGTTCTAAATTAATTTTACATTGAAATATTCAGTTCCTCTAATTTTTTAAACGTATATAAAGAAAACAACAATACACAATAATCATTGACTTACATTTAACTTTTCTACTTATTGTCACTTCTTAGTTTTTTTCATCTAAACCTTCATTCGGTGACCTGTCCTTTGTATACTTTTTCTGGTATGTTTTTATTATCAAATACTGTCTTACTTTAAACATAGATTCTAATATTAGAAAATATTATTTAAACAACTTATCATTAAAATAAAAGATTGATATTTACTTAATTATAATATGAAACAGATTTTAAAAAACCTATAATTGACAGATAATAATGTATTTTATGAAAAAATATTACGTGATCGAAAAATATATTTTTCATTTGTAAATTTAGCGCCTAAATATACATAAAAATTACATGAAAAAAATCAAAATAATGTTTTCAATGTATATCTGTGTAATTTATAAATTTATTTAAAAATAGTCAATAAATACCAATTTTTATATCTTCATTTTTCAATTATAGAAATGGAAAATAAAAGGTTTGACGAGTTCCAACTTTTATTATAAATGTAACATAATGTTAATGATAAAAGACACAACTTTTAATTGTGACTTATAATGAAATTAATTTTAAATTTATGAATTAACATTATTTATTAATTATTTATTTTACAATATATAAAATATAAAACGGCTAGGGTCGGCAGTGTACGTATAAAAATTGTTCTACAGCTTTGAAATTTGATCTTTATATACAATGTAATACATAATTAAGACAATTTTCAGATTCAATATAGAACAGTCATTACAATTGTTTACATTATTTTATTTGAATAAAATGGATAAATATTTCAATTTCACATTATACTTTTACTTTATAAACATAAATAAATTATATATTATACTATAACATATATTATATAAACTATTATTAGTATTTTAATATATTTAAACATATTATAGATATGCTTATTTATACAGTATATAACGTAAAATAAATGAATTTTTATTCTGCAAGTTGTTAATGCGACGTTAGAATTTTGTTACTTTTGTTCCATTAAGTCAATGTCACTTCATTGATTCGGTGGGAAATTGAAAAGCTTCGTAATCATGGTGATACGTAAATTTTTGTGCGAATTATTGCGTTTTTATATTTCCAGGGTCGCGTAGGAACTGAATAGAATCTCGCAATTCATGCCTTCTGCGAATAAAGATTGCGAATATAAGAAAATTTTCCTTCGAATTTTGTACCACGCGAGCTTTCATATGTAATTTTACACTTGAATTGCAAAGCGTGAACTTGTGAAATAAATTACTAGACTTATGAAAAAATTTTACAAAATGTTATAAATTGCGTTTGAAGCGATAATATTTATGTATAAAAAACTTACTCGTGAAGTTAATTATTATAATACGATATAATAATAATGTTATTACTGACTATGCAGAAAAAAATATCATTATTTTAAATATTCTTGACAATAATACTTTATCAACTCTTTAAAATGTATGATTAAATTATATACGTATATATACGGTACATTAATTATTAATTATATTTGATTGATTCGTGCTGAACAGTAAAATATTTATGGAGCTATAAATTTACATGTTTAAAGAATCAAAGATTAGTGGTTTTAGCAAGTGTTGCTATATATCTTTAGCTTTCTCACAACTGTGGCATTTGAACATGTGTTCGGAGCGCATAGGAAGACATACTTATCCACATAAATGATTGAGAACGTAGGGAGCATCGGGAAATCCGGATTCGTATAATTCAAATTGTCACGAATCGTTTGACAAAACTATTAAAAATGTGTTAGCATTTCACAAAAATAATGTTATTTATTCATTCAAACATATATTGTAATTTTGTTTAATAAATATAAGATTTATTACACTTTTTATTTTAGATTTAGCTGTTTTATTGAATTCTATAAAATTTCTTTTTGTTTTTGTATGTACGTATGCCATATTACCCGCATTTTACTTTTAATAAAAAATGCTTCACTTATAATAATTAATTTGTTTTCATTGATTATTAATAAAATTTCTTTATTCAAGTTAGTATAAATTAAAATAAATGATTTTGTTAAGTAGAGTGTATACAAGAAAAAACCTCTGTAATATGCATATTATGAATATGTACATAATTATGTATAATTATAGTCAGTATATTTTTTATACAACGTTCCGTTTAGCTTATACAAACCAAAAGGAAATAATCCAAACTAATTAAATAATACTCGGTATAAAAATGTTATTTTTATTACATTTTAAATCCTATTGTTTATTTTTGCATATCAGTAAAAAT
>JABFPS010000044.1:0-12988 GCA_022817285.1 Neuroscelio doddi
GATAGGCTAAGAGACGCACTCGAAACAAATACCCCGATGGTTTTCACTTTTGAAATAATAATTTTGTTGAAAAAAATGTTTGAAATAAAACTTTATTTCTTTTATGGAGAATCCAAAAGTGTAAAAAAATTGGGGGATTCTCATTTGCAATTTTAATGGTGCTTCTCGCCCCACCCGCAAGGGGAGCAGGGGCGACTAAATTTTAGCATAATTGAATAGTTCTCTTGAAAATATTAAACTTTTATTTTGATGAAATTTTTGTTTTAATACGTATTTTTCCAAATAATTAGGTGGTCCCACATTTTCCGAACGTGCTGTATATATAGGTCTACGTTTCATCAAATTTGTACTATAATTTATGAAATCTTTGAGATACTTTGTCAACTATAGTAAAGTTTGTAATATTTGTAAAAACTGTTAAAATGTTTAAAAATGTTTATAATATTTATACAATCTTTCACAACGTAGAAACCGCGTTATAATTTCAGTTCCGGTCAAATTACCATCGGATCGGTCTTGAAGGGGGGCTCAGAGATGACCAGAGTATCGAGCTGCAAGGGCGAAATTTCAATGAAGTAGCGCAATTGTTCCGGTTCCCGTGGTACCCTATAGATATTGGCAGCGGTCTTAATTATTTCTCATGGCATAGGTTTCAGATGGCACTCCCGTTCTCTCACCGTGCGAAAAGTGACTATTCGTACGAAAGGTAACTTTATTGATAAAGTATCCATAAAACATATTATTTTGGCTCATCTCGATCTTCCTCACATTCCTTTCCACTCCTCCGTATGTATCACTTTAATAAAATAAGCTTATCATCTCATTTTTATAAAAATCGTGTAATCATTGCCGATGTAAGCCTTCTTTTTTCGCTGCTTTGAGCTTAATGTCCTTCACTGTCTCTGCTCTACCTTATAGCAATCCACATTATAAAGTAACATAAATCTATATATATAAACAATAAAATAAAGTAAAATATATTATTTACATATTTGTAATATTTTTTTAAGATTATACATATGTCAGATACACTTTTATTATTAAGACAGTTATCCGATTCTCTATTATAAACTTCACTCTAACCTTAAAATTCGAATAAGGACTTAATCAGAGCATTTAGAAAATATATATTCAGGTAGATTGTTCAAATAATAACAGGTAGGTAACCTTTTATTATTTGACACAGAATACATTTCATTAAATAACATAATTTGCTTTTGATTCAATACACTTCTTTTAACAATAAATATAAGGAATTTTTAATTTTTAAATTTCAGCATTTTCAGAAGTAATATATTCCGCGATATTTTTAACACCAATATCATTTCTGAATGTTTTCTCTGTTAAGAAGTTACCTAAATGCTTGAAAAAGTGGTAATCAGTGGGCAACAAATCTTGTAAATACAACGGATATGAAAATGTTTCATATTTTAAGTTATGTAACGTACTAATTTTTATTCTCATTTTTTTAATTGTTATCCAATAAATAATAGATTTTTACACAGAAAAACATTTTCAAAACATATGTAAGATATAAAATTGTCATAAAAATTACAAAAACCAAAGTGTAACTCACTTGTCAGAAAATTATTTTCTCGCGTTGCAAGACATATGCATTGGGTCTATCTAAATAAGTTATATGAATTGCTTTTTTAAATAAAATATTAAATTTCGACTCAGCTGTCAGAAAATGATTTTCTCACGCTGCTAAACATATGTACCAGGTCTGTAAATATGAAACCGGAATTTTTGAATAGAAAATACACGTTTATTGTATGAAACTGATGAAAAATATTTTATTCGAAGTATTGCCCATCGCTAGCTATACATTTTTCTCATCTCTTTCTTTTCTTTATTTCATTTTATTTATTTATTTTGTTTCATTTATTTATTTCTTTCATTTCTTTTTATTTTATTTCATTTCATTTCTTCATTTAATTTAATTTAATTAATTTAATTAATTTATTTTTTGTGAATATACCGTATACTCTTAGTATTTTTGAAAAACACAGGTCGCGGAGACGGTATACGAGATATATTTATTTAAATTATTTATTATGCATTCAAATCTTGGATCGTCAGGAAAAGTGTTCTGTTTTGGCTATTTCATACTTTATTGTTTCATAGAAATGATTCAATGGGTCTATTGAAGACCCGCAATGTTAAGAACATAGAGAGTCAAAGATTTTAATAATGCGTCTTTATTCTATTTTCCAATTTTCGTTTGCTGATTAATATTCCTTCAAATCTTGATTGGTTATTTGGTTTGTTTCGACAGTTGAAAATAAATGCTCTATTTGTTAGGCTGTTTCTTAATTTATTCGTTAGTAGAAATAGTTGAATGAATCTATTGAAAAACCTGCAGTGCATAAAGAATCATAGAAAAGATACATCTGTTTTCCCATTTTTCGTTCTTTGGTTTGTATACATTCACTATTAAGAGATTGTTGACAGAGTGGAGGGTCTTTAAAAAAAATATATAGATGTGTTTCGCAGTGAAAGAACGAAAATTTAAAAAACAGAACATTCAGATTGTAAAAATTTATTGGTATGTTACACCTCCCCCCTTTTTCGTCAAATTCACGCAGTGAATTTGTCGCAAAAAGGTAAGATTAATTTGATTACTGATTGTTTTCTTAGTCAAACACCATTTCTACTATCGTTGGATCGGATTATTAGAGAAAATTTTACGTCGATGGATCGATTTTATAAAGTATTATTTCTATCTCTATTATATATGGTGCCTTTAATTAAGGTCTTAGTAGTTATGATTCTTAAATATATTTGCTTTGATTATCGATCAATCGTCGTCGAAGATTTAATTATTAAAACTATTCTTATTTTAAACCATACGGGCGTTCCAGGATGATGGTGTTAGGAGTTCCTACTTCCGGGTACAGTTGGTTGTGATCTTCTGTTCCTTTCGTGACACTGATTTGAGGTTTAGATTCGTTATCATTTGGTTTTTCTTCTTCTTTTGGTTTTTCATCCTTCATCATCGAATTTCTTTTCAGATGTATTAATAGGTGGGTTACGGAGTCCCAAATGGCTCCAATAAGGCAGATAGACCATCCATATAAAGAATGCAGTGCAAAAAGATGGATTGCCGTATCAATAATCAACTTGATTAATTTAATGACGAAAAATACTCCTAATATTCCAGCGCTCCAGGTGCCGAAATTTATAAATCCTGACCAAAGTTTATTCCAGGATGATTTTACAATTTGTTCTAATGTAGCTTTATCAAAAAGTGCCATCGTTTGAATTCCTTGATCATTGACTGTGTATCCTGTTGTCTTTCTTACCAGAATATTTAAAATCGAAGGTTGTTCAGCGGGTGACATGATGTAATCTCGAAGTTTGTCTAAGTCTTCTTCGGTGTATATCCCACTTTTGGCTAAATCATTTGGGTTTTCATAGTGCCACGTTGGTTGTGTTTGTGGGCTCATCATGTTAGGCGGTTTAGTTTCCACTGGTATGGGCATAATTTTATACCATAGTCCGTTGATCTCAAACATGGGTGGTATCATACTATTACAAGCTATTTCTATTCCTCTGGATTTTAATATGTGAGTTCTGGGTGTTAAAAAGTATGAATTATTTCCTTGTTGAACGGGTAATTCTTGATAGCAGCTTACAGTTCTTCTTATTTGAACTTCGGTAGGTACACATTTGATCAAGTGAATAACTTCTCCTGTGATTAATGCCGTGTATCCGGGTCCTTTCATATAGTTGAAGGCAAATTCGTCTGGTTTCATCATAGCAATGGTTTGGGCATTGAGTAGAACTTGCTGTTGTAGTAAGCATCTCTGCATCATGACATCCCTGTAAAGATCCTTAATTTGCCTACGAATATGTTTCTCCACGTAAACAAATTTGCTATTTACATAAGCAAATAGATCTAAATCTTGGGCTTCTAGAGTCTTAGGATTTCTCGTAAAGCTGTTCCTTCCTCCTTCTAAAATAAACAGTTTTGGATGTTCCGTCTCTATAAGTGTGTATCCACAGAGTGTTGAAGTTTTCCCACTGGTTAGTGCGAAAGTAATATCCTTACTGGTAACTGAATATATTGTTTGAGGGTAATGTTGAGACTCATCTTGGAGTTTACTAGACAGTCCACTATACAAGACGTTATATTTTTCGAATCCGCAAGAATCGGTTGGTAAGCTGTCCCAGAATGCATAACCTCCCAGAAAATCTACACAAGTTTTGTCGCTGAGTATGCATCGACTTCCAGAGGTTAATATTATTCTATCGAGTTTTAATTGTACTTTAGCAGTATAAGATAGGAGAGTAATTCTGATGCTGGCTTGTACTATCACAGAGCTCCAGGATCCAAAGGGGTCAGCGTAAGAAGATCCTTCGCAATATCCATCGGGTCTTGTATGTCCAGCTAGAGTAGTACTGGTAGAAATTGTTTTATTAATTCTAGCTCCATCTATGATAGATCCGCCTATGTTGATTCTTCCTGATTCGTGTAGACTCTGGCATTGTCCTCTAGTAAGTTCCATGATGTATTGGGTGAATCCTCCTTGGACAACGGAAATGTGTGAGTGCATTCCGCAATGGTGGATTTGTCGTAGAATCTCCACCTTGCATATGATTACTGGAGTATTCGTAAATTCATTGAGCTGAAGTAGTTGTACGTATACTTGAGTTTGATTGACGTACGGTTCTGGAATATTGCAGTTTCCTACTTCCTTAAGCGAAATTCGAGTTATATTTGTATTTGCTGCACCACAGTCATAACCCACAAGACAGTGCACTACTGGTACTAAGAAGATCATAAATAGGTAAATCCCAAGTTCGGAGTTCATGATGATGTGTGGTTCTTGGGCCTCTGTTGGTCTGGTTCCTGGTCCGTGTCTCTTGTAGTCTGGCGTTTGTGATCTGGTGCTTTATTATTTATTTATATTATTTAAATATTAAAAATAATTGTATCTTTTTATATTGAATCCGCAGTTGGGGCAAAAATTACAGTTCTGAGAAATTGGGATATCCATTAAAGCTGGAATTTCTCGTGGAATTTTCTTAATCGTTCGTGGGCGCCTAAGTGGGGTCGCCTTATATTCTAACGTTTTTATATTTAAAAATTTCAAGTCGGATTTAAATAATCCGGGCGCTATTTGGGAGTCCTCTGGAACGTAAGGTTCCACTATAATATTTTTGGAGAGAATTTCCTCTTCCAAAGTGGACAGGCTTCCTTCATTCAGGGTTGCTTGGACAGGAGTTTCCTCCTCCTGGGTAGTTGGGTTGCCTTCAATTGGGGTTAATTGGGCAGGATTTCCATCCTCTAGGGTAGTTGGGTTGCCTTCAGAGTTACCACGTGGCTCAGTGGCATCACGTTCTTCCTCAGGAAAATGTAACAACTTCTCCCTCTTGGAGTAGTTTTCGTGGTGCCATTTGGCGTCACGGATTGCTGACTTCTGCAATGTTCGCGGACGACCGTGTAAATGGAGCAAGTTCCATTTACGCAGTTTTTTAGTCCTACGAGACATTGGTGGCTCGTCACCAGCAGCATAAATAATAACATTTTCCATTGACATTTTTATCCTAAATTAATATAATGTTCTTAGATAATATTCGATAATAAAAAAAAATAAATATTTACTTATGCATGTCATTTATTCATTCAACAATAGTGGATCACACGAACTCACTGCAAGATATAAATTTCTTCGTAAATTTTAGTGGGAATGAGTCTATCTGAAGCTACTACCTTTTCCTTATTTCCTACTTGTATTTTAATTCTATGATTATCCAGTACTTCAAGTATTTTATAAGGACCATCAGTTTGATCACCCAATTTTCCTATTTTCAAACCTTTTCGTAAAAACACAAATCTTCCAGGAGTAAATTCGTAAGGATTTATTTTCCTATCATAATATTTTTTATACTTTTCTTTGGCTTGAATTAAATTTTCCCTGGCTTCCTTTTGACAATTATTTAATCTAGCTATTAATTTAATTAAATAGTCGTCATATGTTTCTAATCTTTCATGTGGGAGAGGTAGTTTACTGCTGGGTAGTAATGCTGTTTTACCATAAATTAGTTCAAAAGGTGTTTTCTTGGTACTTTCATGGACACTGGTATTATAACAGAACATGGATAACTCTATCCATTCATCCCATTCTGAATCTTCATTAATATATTGTTTCAAAAATTCCACTAATTGGATATGTGTACGTTCTAAACTGCCATTAGATTGTGCATGGAAGGCAGTAGTTTTAAATTGACATATGTTGAGTCTTTTTGCTATATATTTAATTAACTTAGAAAGAAAGTTTGTTCCTTGATCAGTCAATACAGCCTTAGGGGTTCCATATACACATACAAATCTTTTCAAAAAAGCTTCAGCAATTGTGGTAGCAGTAGCGTCTGGTAGAGGGACCCCTATACAATACTTTGTCAATAAGTCTTGCATAGTGAGGATATATTTGTTGCCATTCTCAGTTACTGGGAATGGTCCTACTATATCTAAGGCTAATTTCTCAAAGGCTGCTCCTGGTGTATCAGTGATTATCATGGGTTGTCTTATTTTTGTCCTTGTTAGTTTTTTTAGTTTACATTGTATGCATTGTTGGATAAAATTTTGAATATCTTCCTTCATATTTTCCCAATTATAATTAGCTCGTAATCGATGGTAAGTTTTCGTGACTCCTTTATGACCTCCAATGGCGGAGCAATGTGCTTCTTCAATTAATGAATGTCTCTGGGAGATAGCTGGTTGTTGAACTATTCCAATACAAATATTTATTTTTGTTGTATCCTCAGAAAAGGTATTTGCTAGTTCTAGTTGAATTCGACTCCAAGGTACGCCACACATCTCTTTAACTTGGGGTATACTCAGACTTTTTATTTCACGCTGTTTGATCTCTTGGTTTAAAATTTTTATGCTGTTTTTTATATTTTGCCAGGACTTGTCAATACTTATATTTTCTTCATGAACAATCAATCCTATGTAATATTTGATTCCCCTTTTTAATATCTTAACAGTTCCAGCTTCTGATTTTCCAAAATATCCTAATTCCTTTTTCTTCGCGAAATTTTTTGATAAATCATCTATCGGGTTTCCATTAGTATCTAGAAAAAATACACAATTGTCCTTTCTCATATATAATGGATCTCTGGTTTCGAAAATATTTTTATTGAAGATTAATTTTTCTAAAGGATCTATTTCTTCTTCATCTGTTTCTTCGTCTGAAGTTAGGTCTTGTATATTAGGAGGTTTTAGAAAATTTTCAGGCCTTAGATCAATTTCAGTGGATATTTCGTCTCCTGACGTATCACTAGATTCGGTGTCATAATTGCTTCGTTTTAGAGTTTTATTGCGTGTTCTTAGATTGTACTCTTTTGGCCGATGTTCCAAATTGTTGTCTTGAGGATCCATATCAGATGTTAAATGTTCTGATATTATTGAATCGGTTAATAGGGTTATTTCATCATCAGAGGATTCCTTCGGGTGTTCATACGTTTCCATGCTAGTGCTTGGTTTCCTTATAGAATCATGTGTTTTATTCGATTGTTTTTTATTTTTTTGTTTTATATCCTTCGTTTTTTGTTTCATCAATTGTTCTCTATACTGTTGTCCTTGTGCTGAGGGTTTAGGGGTTCTTTGTGATTTTCTGGGTTCATTTTTATACATAATCAAGGTTAACAAATTTTCAGTTATATTGGTTTTACTTTCTTTCAATTCATCATTAATAGGTATGTTTAGTACTGGGTTTCGTGAAAGTGCATCTGCGTTTACATTTGTTTTACCTGCTTTATAAGTTATATCGAAGTCATATTCCTCTAATTTCAAACGCCATTTTGCCAGACGTGATGTTGGGTCTTTGGCACTTTGCATCCAGCAGAGAGGACGATGATCTGTTACGACAGTAAATTTCCTTCCATATAGATAGGGTCGGAAATGTGACACACAAAATAAAATAGCTAATGCTTCCTTTTCATAAGTGCTGTAATTCTGTTCAGCTTTGTTTAATAATCTCGAAACATAAGCTACTGGCTTATCTTTTCCTATGCAACCTTGACTTAATATTCCACCGATTGCATAACCACTAGCATCAGTTGTAAGTATAAATGGTTTATCAAAATTTGGATATTGTAATACTGGTTCTTCACATAATTTTTGTTTTAATATGTCAAATGCTATTTGTTGTTCTTGTCCCCATTCAAATGGAATATCCTTTTGTAATAATTTTGTTAGAGGTTTTGAAATTTTTGAAAAATTATTAATAAATCGTCGGTAATATCCTGCTAATCCAAGAAATTGTTTGATGTTTTTAACGTTTTTTGGTCGTGGAAATTTTTCTACTGCTTCCAATTTCCTTGGGTCGGGTTTTAGTCCTTCATCTGAAATTATATGTCCTAAATAAGATACTTCTCGTCGTAAGAATTCACATTTATCTGGTTGTAATTTAAGTCCGGCTTCACGTAATCGATGAATTAAATTCATATATTTTTTCCTGTGTTCTAATATTGTTTTTGCATAAATTACAACATCATCTAGGTATACGAATAATTCTATTCCTTGTAATCCAGTAAGAACTAAATCCATTAAACGTTGAAATGTTGCTGGCGCATTTTTTAATCCAAATGGCATCCTTGCAAACTCATAGTGTCCGTGTGGAGTAGAAAATGCGGTTTTATGACTATGTTTTTCATTCATTTTTATTTGGTGAAAACCAGATGCAAGATCAAATATAGAAAAGTATTTTGCATCTCCTAATTGGTCTAAGATTTCTATGATATTCGGAAGAGGATATGCGTCTCCCACAGTTTTTTCATTTAATGTTCTGAAATCTAAAACAAGTCTCCATCTTTTATTTCCGTTGCTGTCTGGTTTTTTAGGAACAATCCAGATTGGTGTATTATAAGGTGATTTTGACGGTCTAATTATTCCTCCTTCAAGAAGTTCTTCTACTTGTCGTGTTAATTCTTCCTTAAGAGTTGGAGGAAATCTATACTGTCTTACGTGTATTGGATTATCATTTGTTGTTGGAATTTCATGTTCCAAA
Source organism: Neuroscelio doddi (assembly GCA_022817285.1). Taxonomy (NCBI): domain Eukaryota; kingdom Metazoa; phylum Arthropoda; class Insecta; order Hymenoptera; family Scelionidae; genus Neuroscelio; species Neuroscelio doddi. The sequence goes on from JABFPS010000044.1 coordinate 9,021, forward strand.
ATTTCTGTTGCTGTTAATTCTTCCCCTGGAATATGGTAGCGATCCAAACTGTTTTTTATTAAGGTTTCAACTTCTTTTAATTCAGAATCTTGTAAATGATCCAATTTCAATAAGTTTTTAATTTTTTCGAATTTTTTGTTTTCAGTGTCTGAAAAATTAGATGTATGATTTACCATATATATTTTCCTCTTTCTTCGTAGTGTAGTTCGTTTGGTTTTTAAATCCTGTGTATGTTTTTGAATCCTTTCTATTTCATAGAGGTTAAGAGTGGGTACTGTTACACAAATTTCTTCTTCCCTAGTGTTTATTATTGGAATATAAGCACGTCCATTATCATTTTTTACAATAGCATTTCCTATGTAAATACCTTCAGTTGCCTTAAGCCTGGGTAAATATCCTTCAGCCAATTGGGTTTTTTCCAAATTTACATGAATTATTTTTCTGGTGCGAGCAGGAATAATATATTCGGTTTTTTCTATATAAAAAGGAATTTCTTGGTTCCTAAATTCTAGACAATTTGTTTCCCAATTTATTTTCGCCTTATGTTTGGAAAAGAAGGAAGTTCCTATTATACCGTCTTGTTTTATAGGAAAATCACAAGGTACTACATGAAAATCGGTTTTACATCCTAATAAATTCATTTTTATTTTTCCCATAGTAGGTACCACTTGAGGAGAAATCCCTAAAAGATGTAATATTTCGTCTTCATTAATTTTATGCTCTTTTGATATTTTGTTATTTTTAATTAAACATGGACCTGCTCCAGAATCTAATAGAAATATTTTTGGATCATTATCTCCTATTTTGATGGTAGGTGAATCTCGTTCAAGAGTTACTTTTACAGATATAGGTTTTATTGTGTTTCCTCTATAATATTCACGTTTTGTCTGATATTTGCCTCCCTCTGTGGGAGGCTGTTCGAGTTTCCCGAGCCTCTTGATTGGTTAGTGTAACGATAGCAATTTTTGGCAATATGTCCCAATTTATCACATATTTGACATTTAAGGGTGGACCTGCAGTCTTTAGTTTCATGCCCATATTTTTTACATCCATTACATTGAATATTATTCTTGCAATTTTTTGCTTCATGTCCAATTTTTTCACATAATTGACATTTAGGAGTAGATCTGCAATCTTTAAGCATGTGTCCGTATCGTTGACAACCTTGGCATTGCATATTGGACCTGCAATTGTTAGCCTCATGTCCTGGTTTTCCGCAATTTTGGCAAGTCATTACTTGTTTAACATTTTTGACAGGTTTAAAATAATTACAATTAGTAGCTTCATGTCCATATTTTTTACAAATCTGACAAATAATGCGATTGTTATTTCGACAGTCTTTGGTATCATGCCCAAAGCGATTACAGGATGTACATTTAATTTTGCCATTGTTTCGGCAGTTCGATGCTTCATGGCCTGATTTCTTGCAAAGTTGACAATATATCTGAACCTGAATATTACCTTTTGTTTCCTGGTCCTTTGGATGCGAAGAATCCGTCATGATTTTTCTCAGATAAGGACAAGTGTCTCCTTGATGATCAATACTTTTACAAAAAAAACATGAAATATCTCCTATTCCTCGTAAGGCTGCTTGTATTTTTAATTGGCTCTCAATTTCAATGGCTTCTGGACCAGCTAAGTTTAAATCAGTTCTTTCTTTTATTAAAGTAAATATTTCCTTTTTTAGTCCTAAGACAAAAAATTTACAACAAGCTTTTTCAATTTCAGTTTTCCTACCTTCGGTTAGTTCTCCATTATTTTCTATTTTGCATGCATCTAATATCCTTGTTCCTAGCATGCGTGCTCTATTAAAGTAATTAGCAACATCTTCATTTGCATATTGATATAAATGAGAAAGTTCTCCACATAATTCAGTAGATGATTCTCTAGGTGCATAAATCCCTTTTAAAATATTCACTAAATCTTCTATAGTATTGAATTGTAAACCTCGTACTGCCTGTAAAGCGCCGTTTCTTAATCGTGAACGAACCAGTTGGCACAAACTTTTTTCAGCATTTTCTGGTAACATAGCCTTTGCATCCTCCAGGCTTGCTACAAAGTCGCGAAAAGAAGTCCCTTCCTTATTTCCGGAAAATATGGGAATTGTATCAATGACATCTCTAAGTCTAATCATGTATTCATTAGCCATGGTTGTATGTGGTTCCTTTTGAGTTTCCGTTTGAGATTGATTTACAGTTAAATCTATTAAATTATTAATGGTTCGGGGTTCAGGCAAATTTTTAGATCGTAGGGGTGAATGATCAATTTTTCTTCTGGTAGAGAAGGGATCTCTGATTGACTCTGGACCTAATTTTTTCCTTTCTTTTATAAGTGGTAGGCCTGAATTTAAGTATTCCGTACTAGTTTCTGAATTATCAGTTAGATTTAACAATTGTTGTCTAGTTAAAGGTCTATCGTCATTATTTGACATTATTCATTTTTATAGGAAGGTATGTATTTTTAAGAAAAATATCATAAAAACATTATTTACTTATTTATACATTTATTATTTGTTCATAAAATATTATTTATTTCTTAATTTGTTTGTAAAACATTAAATATTTATTATTTGTCCATAAAATATTATTTATTTCTTAATTTGTTTATAAAACATTTATTATTTGTTCATAAAATATTATTTATTTTTTAAATTGTTTGTAAAAATATTATTTATTAAAATATTAATTATTTTATTTATTTATTTATTTATTTATAAGAAAGAAGGTAAACTGTATATTTATTTGAAGAAACATTTATTATATTATTATGAGAAAAAAAATTTTATTTGTTTATGTAGGCATTATTTATTTGGTATTTGTTCATTTAAAATATTCTTATTTATGAAAACCCTATTAGTTTCTGATAAAAATATTAATTTTTTATTTGTTCGTCAAATTATTCTTGATAATTATTTAATTTTTTACTTATTCATCTTAATTATTTATTTTATGAAAACATTATAAAATATTCTAAATTATTTATTATAGAAGTATTAATTATCTAATTTATTCATCAACATATTTTAATTATTTATTTTCGTTTAAGAAAAATATTAATTAGTTATTTGTTTTCGTATTTTTCAAGTTTGATAATTTATTTCATTTTCCAAGATTTCAAAGGATACATATGTGAGGATGGAAAACAAGGTATTATTCAAAGTAAGTTTTAGTTTAAAAATTCAGAACAGTTTGAAAATTAATTGATTTATAGAGAATTTGAGATAAGAAAAAAGAACTTTAATAATTTTCAATTTATTTGTCACCATAAGATATAACATTATATATATAAAAAATTATATAATGCTATTCAACTGGTTTTTGCTGTTTTTATTTTTTAGTCAAGTTATAATAATTACTCTTTAAGGTCCTCTCGACTGCGCCAAAAATATATGTCACGTCCAGCAAATATATATTTACTTCTATATTTCCTGTAATGACATATGTGTTATGTTTTATTTTGATTTTGTGAATTGTAGGGAGTTAAAGAATTAAAGAAGGATTCTTGAAATTATAAGAGCCGTTTTACAAATTTTTTGTTTTAATTTTATATTTAACTATAACAATATAATAACATAACAATAAAGTACAAAATATAATAAACTACAAATTTTTTATTATATTCCCAGCAAATGAGAACAATTTAATTTATTTATTCCTTTCGTTTATTTATTTTATTTTATTTCATTTATTTTGTTTCATTTATTTATTTCGTTTCATTCTTTCATTTCTTTATTTCATTTTATTTATTTCATTTCATTTCATTTCTTCATTTAATTTAATTTAATTTATTTATTTCTTTTCATTTATTTATTTTGTTTCATTCTTTCATTTCTTCATTTTATTTAAATTCGTTTAATTTCTTCATTTAATTTAATTTAATTTATTTATTTTATAACGTGGATTTACCACATTATAAATTCTGCAGCCATATTGCCACCAAGTCGGTCCTGAAAGAGGTCTAGCGGTGAC
>JABFPS010000045.1:0-12822 GCA_022817285.1 Neuroscelio doddi
GTACCTAACAAGTAATTAATTGCTATGAAAAACATTATATATTTATTGCACATAAGTAAGTACATGTCCGCAATAAACATAAAATTGAAACAAAAAAATAAAAAATCATGTACTATATTTGAAAAAATTACATCGTATGTACAAATATAATATTTCAATTAATTAATGTTATATGCATTTTTATTCATCAATATATATGTTTTCTTATTATGTACTTCTTTCCAATAACTATACAAAAAAGAGCAATTAACAATTTTTAATGTTACGTAAAAAACACTATTAATGTAATCATATTTCTAAATGTTGACTAATACAAATTAAAAATTTTTTAAACGAGAAAATTGTATGATCATAAATTTGGAAAATATAAGAAAAACGAATATTCCACATTACGTAAAAAATATAATAAGTTTAGGTGGCAAATAAAGATTTGGAAATTAAATTGATGACAACAGTAATCTTTGTAATATACCAAAAGAAAAATTTGATATTACAGTACATGAAGTAGTACACGAACGTTTGTACAGAAATAATTTCACGAAGAAAAGACATATAAATTTTTAAAAGAAAATTAGATTACATTAGTTGGCAGCAACTAATACATTTTTCCAGTAACATCACTATGTTTAATTTACTAATGTTAATGTAGGTAACAGAACGATAGCAATTGAAAAAGAGTATTATATCAATGAAATTAATGTAATATTAAATGACGACAATACTTACAATGAAATTAACATAAATCCTATAAAGTAGAATTCTATAAATTGAAAAAAGAATGATTTCTTTAATAATTTTCAAGCATATAAATTTTTTCCAAATTATGGATAAGTACTTTATTCATATGGTCTTTCAAAAATATATAAACAAGATATTGCATAAAGAAGAGCAAATAAATAACATGCCAGGAAAAACAAATTTTAACAAAAAGTAACAAATTATGTATTATTTCAAGATTTTTTGTGGATTTTCTGGATTTATGAAAAATAAACAATGTTTCTATCAAATTATATTTTTCAATACAAATAAATACAATGTACATATTACTGTACAAAATATAACGTAGTTATACATAATAAAAAAAAATTGCCGCGTACAGGAATCGAAATAACATCCTATAGCTTCGAATACCATACTTCAAGCTCTTAGACCACGAATGCTTATCAATTGCAGTTCATTATAACAGTACAAATAGTGTATACTTTTGGACTAAATCAATTTGTGAGATCGTTAATCTATCTTATATAGTTATATGAGATAGCATGTTATATATGATAAGTTATATATGAACATATATACATATAACTATACATAATATCATATTACAGCATATAATATAGGGGCCATATATATATATATATATATTACGTATATTAATTTTTTTTTAAAAATATAAGCTCGTATATTAAGTTTTATGGTACTCTATGGAGTCATATATTAATTCAGAAGTTAACTTTTTTACTTCATACAATTTTGTGTATGGTCATGTATAATCGTATTTTAATCCATAAAGTTCCATAAAACCATATTCAAACGGCGTTAGTAAAGTCGCGTTATTTATTCCTTTGGACATAAAAAGAGAAAGACTGAGTTTCCGAGGACTCGTCTCTCTTTCTCCAAAAGCCTGTCTCATGTACTTGAGGCTCTTTCGTTGTGTTTGTGTGCTTCCTACCGTACTCTACTGTACTTGGTGGGGGTACTTTTCCGCGGCCGCATTTTACAGCCGCGGCTACAATCTGAGAACACTGGCTCGGAATGGATAATGCCGTCCCCACTCTACGGTCGCACGTGAATCCCACTCGGCGCTCGTTGTGTGGCCTAGTCCAGGCGCTCTCGGTATGACTGTCCGCCGCGCGAATTGAGGAAAACGAAAAATACCTTTACTCTGCGTGTTAAATATAATTTTACAGAAAACTACGGCTTAGAACGTAGTGCCGCGTTCGCACATTATATACAGGAAAGGAAAATGAAACGAAATACAGTAGAGAATAGAATAGTAAGAACAAAACATAGAACAGATGTAGAAAAGGAACAGTAACGCGCGCGGAAGACAATGTAGTAAAGCTGCTCGCAGAGACTTATACTCTCCCCGTGAAAACGGCGCTCGAGACGAACTAATGCTAGAAAGAACGCAGCATAGCTGCCGAACGGAAATGCAGCGTATGCTGCTCGCGGGAATAACAAAAAGATACATAACAAAAATGTAACCTAAGTGACGGCGGTGATTTTCCTGCCGTCACAATTGAAAATCCATTTTTCGTTTTATTAACAAATTTTATTAATGTGACATCGTTGGACTTACAATTTTGATACATTTTCGATTTGTATATCTGATATTCATAAACATATATAATTGTATACTGAATAATTGTACATGTAACAATTGTAAATGTGAATTTTGTGCACCAAAGTTCTATGTACATACTTTTAATTCACTAACAAATGTGTTCGAAAGAATTATCACATTTAAAAAAATTTATCGCAATTACAATCATAATTCTGAGCCTGGAAACTATGTAGTATATCTATTATTTGATCATCATACAGAATATTGCTTCAAATATTATACAAGTATAACTGTAGAATGGTAATTGTGTATAACTTATCTTTTCAATCACGCAACTGATGTAATTATATGTGTAATACTCGTTGATATAAGAAGTATGCTAATATGTGCTACATAGAATATTACCTTCTTTGTATTGTTCTATGACCTGTAGCCATATTTTTTACAAATATTATTATAAATCTAACCTTAAGTACTTCACGAGTGATTGAAAATCATATGACAATAAAAATAAATGTTGAACAAATAATGAATAAAGGCAAATAACAAAGTGAATTAAAATATCTTATTTAATTATTCTTAAATCAAACATAATATGTAACATAATCTGTTTTTACATAAATAATAATGTTAATTAAGTTTTTCAAATCAATGTCTTTTGAATTATCTGCATTGTTAATAATAAATAAAAATATTTAAAATGTTTAAAAATTTGTTATATAAAATATACCTTACATTTACTGTTGAAAGTATTTATGACATTACTACTATATAAGTTATTCTTCATCATTTTATTAAATATTAAAAACTGACACGTGTTATGTAAATTAGTTTGTCTTTCATTGTAAACGGAAACTTTTCTTGTTATAGTAACGAATTTTACATAATAACGATAATAATTTATATAAATTGCAATAATACTCAGACAAATATTGGTGAAGTAACTTTTCAATCAATAACATCGATTTTAAGTATTTCATGTTAAAAAAGAATGTAAATATATGCAACTACCGGTAATTTTGTAAAATCTTACAAAAGAAAGAGATTTGTCGAAAGATTAAAAACAATTACTTATTTTGTTAAATATAATTCTAAAAATTCTAGGTCATTACATGAAATAACATGTTTTTTAAAGAAATATTATAATTTTTAAAACTTAATTTTTTTCCATTTAAATACACAGTTTAAAATACAAGACTTATTCTTGTATTACGAATAAAAAAACTATGAAATAAATATTTTTTTAATATTAGGGATCTGATTTTGTCACTGAATGCATATGTCAGTTTTACTGGTTTCTGCCGTGAAGTCTTCTAAATCAAACGCCGCGAGCTTAGGGTTCAGTCGATATGCTTGATATCATTGGATGTAAGATTAGGGTCCTTCTTCCTTACGATGATAAAGTGTGGGACGGGGGTAAGCTGAGGTGGTTAAATTGTCTACCGCGGGCTCGGTTTCTCCATAACGCTCTTCATTTATTTCTGGACTGCACAGCCATGCTTTTGTGGGGAAATCTGGTATGGTGTCGCATCCCTATTAACCTCGCAGGATAAGTGATAAATCGTGCGTTTAAATATAGTTTCTAATACTAACTTTTTCTTTCAGGATAGAATGTTTGTGTGTTAGTCCGAGTGGGACCAGGTGGATGCGCCTTCCCGTGATTCATCGTGAGTAAGCGGAGCTTTGGCTTGGTACTTTGCATCAAGGCTGGGGTTTTGAGTAGCAGAAGCGTCCATCCCTTAACTCTGTAATATCGCTTGCACGACTCTCAGAAGGGTCGAATGACGGAGATTTTGGAGGCACCAATGAGCACTGAATTTGACCATGTCGACGAACTTGGTTTGGCTCATTGGGGGTTGTTACTGTTCATATGCCAACTATAATCTTTAAAGGCCTCACGTCGTAAACACTTCTTGATTTAAACTAAGTAGTGAAGTCGCTTCATGCATTTCTTTAGTTTCGATCACACGCGTATAATTATTTGATTCTGAGGGTAGCAGAGAAGTCACCCAATTGTGACTATTAAAAGGTGACGTAAGGAATTAGCTAGACAATAGCACCTCGGGTGTGGGTTACTAAGCCCTGCTGTGAGTTGAGCACAGCGCATCTCACAAATTGGTATTGAAGTCGACGCGATAGTGGTTTTGGTCGTGCTGAGTTGTACGCTGTTATCACTCTAGTACCACTCTGTAAAAATGTTATTATGAGACCCACTAGGGACTTAGATGACCTCCTGGCCTAGCTAAGTACATACGATAAAGAATCAAACGCTGTGGCTTAAACTTATGTTTTAGCAAGCTCACCAGCACCTTTAGTAGTGAAGTTAGGTTCATGCATTTGCTGAAGTAGTAGTTAGGACATCGTGTATATCTTATATTTTTATCTTTCATGTATTGGTGCATCTGTTACGAATAATATGAATGTTATTCCACCCGTGAATATTCAGAGGTGAGCTAAAGAATTTGCTCAACAATAGCATCTTATGTGTGGGTACCAAGCCCTGCTGTGAGATGTTCACAACGTAGCCCATGTTTTGTGTTGGACTTGTAGAGGCAGTAATATTAGTCGCACTGAGTAGTATGCTGTTACCATTCTGACAACAAAAGGGTTTTATACGACTGCTGTTTGATAAGTTAGTGATTTTTAATTAAAAGATTTTTTTACCAAAAATCGATTTATATTTCAACATATCCTCTTTTAATCTCGATATACTTTGTTCGACGATATTCCAAGTTCATTAAGCCTTCCAAAAAATACGATTTCTAAAAATTTTCAAAATAGATGTTTGTTTCAGCGATGACTTCACGTTTAATGAAAAAAAAAAGAAGTCGGAGGGGGCGGAATCTCAAGAATAGGATGGATAAGAGAATACTTCGTAACACAATTCGAGCAACTTAGTCGTTGCAATTACTAATGAGTGAGCTGGTGCATTGTCGAGGTGGAAGACAATTTTTTTCTTCGCTAATGGGGCCGATTCTTCATCAATTCAGCGTGAAATTGATCCAATAAAGAGACATAATACGGTCCTGTTACTGTTTTACTCTTTTCCATTTAATCGATGATAATTATGCCATGCAAATCTCAGAAAATTGTGGTCATGACCTTACTGGCCGATGGAACTGTTTTTGCTTTTTTGGGAGTACGTTTTCCAAGAGCAATCCACTGTTTTGAATGTTCTTACGTTTTTGGTGTGGGATGATGTATTCATGTGTCACCAGTCGTTACTAAACGCCGCAAAAACTAACTTGAATTGCGTTTGTAATGGTCCAAATACTGATTCGAAATGATCACACGATACCATTTTTGATCGAGAGTCTGTGAACCCGGCACCCAACTTGCTGAAAGCTTCCTCATGCCTAAATATTCATGCAGGATATATACATGCAGGATAATACACGTTCGATAGAAATATATACTATTTCAGGTATCTCGTGTATCTTCACTCGAAGATCTTCCAAGACGCCCTTCGTACGTCACACTAGTGGCTCGGGTGGTCTCTTACCTGACCAGTTACATGACAAGGAATCGAACGCTGATAGTATGAAATGGCTGTATAAACGTTGGTACAAATATTTTGAGTTACAAGGACATTATGTTGAAAAATAAATTTCTTTTTCCTCGAAAAAATGTTCTTTTCTTGATAAGGCCAGAATCTTTTCAATTAACCTTCGTAATGAAAGGAAGAAAAAATACCAGTATGAATTTTAGCAGATTACGTGAAAATATTTTGTCGCATAAATGCTTTTCCGAGTTTTCATGTGCTACCCTTCTGCTTGGTATTGATTGGGTTTGCAATTTCACGTACAAAAGTCGTTTGAAAAGTTTGATAAATAACATTTTAGTGGAAAAAATTGATTTTATTTTTCAACATTGTCTGTATCAAGGGCTATATATTTGGTGCAGCGAGTTTTTAATTTTTTGATCCCACTGGAAAATATGTTTTGTCAAACTTAACAAAATAGTCATTAACGGCCGCGATGACATCTTCATTCGAGGAAAATTTCTTCCCACCGAACTAAGTTTTCATGTTCGGAAATAAAAAGATGTCGCACGGCTCAAGTCTGGAGAATAAGGCGGATAAGGAATCAATTCGAAATTTAATTCATGTAATTTTGCCATTGCGATAATCGCTGTGTGGGACAGCGCGTTGTCCTGGTGAAAGAACATGTTTTTGCGTCACAATCTTGGCCGCTTTTTCTTCAATTCATTGATCAAACAATCGAACAATGTTGCATAATAGGCTCCTGTTATTGTTTTACCCTTTTCCAAGAAGTCGATCAGGAATTACAGAAAACAGTGGTCCTTATCTTCCCAGCTGACACAACAGTCACTTTGTCTTCTTCGGCGCACTTTCACCAGTAGAAATCCACTATTTAAACTATTGCTTGGGCTCGGGTGTGTAGTGGTGGATCCACGTTTTGTCTATGGTCATGCATTGACGTAGGAAATCATGTGGTTTGTGATTAAACATCGTCAAGCACTACGATGAAATGTGCTTTCGAGTTATTTTTTGGTGAACAGTCAGCAATCGCGGCACCCATCGCGCACACAGCTTTTTCGTGTGCAATTTTTCATACAGGATATTGTGATCTCATTTATTTGAGATGCCTATAGCCTCAGCAATTTCACACATTTTCTCTCGGTGGTATTCGAATATGATACCATGGATTTTTTCAATGAAATCCTCCATAGTAACGTCAATTGGGCGTCTGGAGCGCGCATCAGCTTCGATGTACGTACGCCAACGTTTAAACTCATTTATCCAGAAATAAATAGTCTTCAACGCAGGTGCAGAGTCCTCATAAACTTTCTCTAACTCGGCTTTGTTCTACGCGGCTTTCCACTTCTTCAAATAAAAATGTTTAATCACTATACGGATCTCTTTTTTTCCATTTTTGTGGTAAAAACGCAAGATGTCGATTCAAATGGCTGTTAAAAAATAATTACGCATCGTCCTTGGCTGAAACTTAGTAAGAGGTCGTTCTGAGGATGGCGCTTGCTAACCGTGATGTCATTTAAATTGTGGCTCTATTTCTAGGAAATTTACCAAACTTTTCAAACAACCCTCGTACATGTGCCAACTATGAATAGTAACGTTCCTTCAATTCTTTGACAAATGTTTTAATTAGTTAAATAAAATGTTTTAATTTTTATAATTCTTTGATTAATATTTAACGTTAATAAAATAAAGTAATAAAACTTATGTATAATATTTGTCAAATAATTGTGAAAATTCTATTGTTCATAATTAGCGTGCATACATGAAGTTGTAACCGGATCAATACTAAGGCTGACATATGAAAATTCGAAAAATTATCTACGCGGCAGAACATTTTGAAGAATATTCCTTAATTTCATATTGCTGAAATACTTCATACGTTGTGTCTTTCAATATATATGAAGAACAACAAAATAAAGTTTGAGAATTGTTATAGAAATATTCTTGGTTCATTTCATGTGATATTTGGCCTTATTTTGCCATATAAAATATAGAAAGTAGGGCACTGTACCTTGTCAAAATTGGCAACGCTCTACATGATCTCATTAGCAACGATGGCAAATTACGATGATAACGAAATTGTCTTTTGATTTTTAAATTTATTATTATATTAAATTATTTTATTTAAAGTTCTTTAGAATTAATAAAACACGGAGGCAACGAAGTAATTAAACAAATTGATAAACTTATAATAGCAATTTGAAGAACAGAACAAATATCCGAAGAGAGGACACAATCTACAATGATAAAGCTGAGCGCAACAATTATAGAGACATTTCATTAGTACATACTTGCTGTAAAATTTTATCGAACATAACTGTAATGAGGCTTATTCCATATACAAAAATAATAGGAGAATATCAGTATGAATTTCTACGAAATAAGTTCACAATCGATCAGATATGTACTAGTCGCCAAATATTGCAGAAAAAGTGAGAGTATAACGAATCAGTTCATCAATTGTTTATTGACTTCCAGAAGACATATAATTCAATTAAGAGAGATAGACTATATGAGATTATTGTTAGCTTTGACATTCCGAAGAAGTTGACGAGACTAGTGTAAATGTGTTTGAGTGATACGAAGAGTAGTGTATGTACAGATAATCAAATTTCGGACCCATGTCTAATTCATAGTGAACTGAAACAGAAAACTGCTCTTTCGCCGTTGCTTTATAATATTGCTTTAGAAAATGCTGATAGGAATGTACAAAATAACAATGTAGTGTTAGAAATAAGTGGAAATATACCAGTTATTGCTTATGCTGATGATATAAATTTGATAGGAGATTGTTATCGTGTCGATTAGTTTCAAAAAATTTGAAGGTTAAAATATATAGAATAATCATTTTACCGATACTTTTATATAGATGTGAGAACTGGTCACTTATACTTCAGCATGAGAAGAAGTTTAGGGTATTCGAAAATAAAATTCTTAGAAAGATATATGGGGTAAAATTAGATGAAGAAACAGAGGAATGGCGTAAATTACATAATGATGAGTTACATGCTTTATATTCACATCCAAATATTGTTAGAATAATTAAATCTCGTAGATTACTTTGGGCAGGACATGTAGCATGTATGGGAGATACTCGAACCGCGTTTAAGGTAATGTCTGATAAACCTAATGGAAACATACCATTGGATAGACCAAGACATAGATGGCAGGACAATATCAGATTAGATTTGAATGAAATAGGAATAGGGGTGTGATTGGTTGAAAATAGGTTAGAAAAGAAAAACGCGGAGGGCTCATGTTTGTACGGCGATGAATTGTCGAGTTCTTTAAAGCCATAGAGTTAATTAGTTATTTTATTTAAATTATTAATAATTTAAATAGAATGACTTGCATGTTTCAGAAATTCAAAAAATAATTTTATTTATGTGTTTTAAATGGATATTGCAGACCTTTTCCGTCAAGATGTTCCTTTTAAGGAACAACCGCAGCAACAAAATAATAATACGGTACAAGTTATAGAATATGCTATTGAGATCGGTCTTTAGCTGCAAGATCAATAACGAAATGCTCTAGCTGCAGTAGCGCGGCCTGATGAAAGACGTCCAAAAAACCACGATAAGATTTATAATATAAAAAACATTGTTATGTATGTTGGATGCGTTCACTCGTATCTTTTCGATACCGATATCAAATGGTGAAAGGTATCGGAACGATTTGAACTAATGCATCTAAGAGACAAAACAATATTATAATACAAATTTCTATTTATATTCAATACAGCCACAAAGACGTATATGACGTGCCGGGTTTCAAATCCGCCAGAAGGTCTTCATGAAGTTCTTGTGGCGCATCTATTCAGCCCCCTATTACTACAATGCGGGACATTATCTATGAAGAGGATGAGGATAAGAAGAAGGAAGAGGACGAGGAAAAAAATAGAGGATTTTATTAATAATTTTTTAAATAATAATTTTAATTATGTTTTTAATTAGGTTCCAAGCTATGCAATAAAAGTATATTATTTAACTAAAATAATTAAATGGTATTTAATTATTATAAATCTTACGGAATATAAAATTTTAAAATTTAATTTTAAATATAAAGGAAATTATAAAATTATTTAATTTATATTAAACGAAGTTATCATATTTAAAATATGTATACAAATAAAAAGATATTATAAAAAACTTAGGTGGAATTTAAAAAACAATCATCACAAAATGAGTCGTAAAATTATTTAATTACTTCAGTCGAGAATGTAAAAAGAATGATATAGAATAGTTACATAAAATTATAGAACGTATACATATATAACTTGATAAATATATGATATACAAAAATTTATAAATATACCATTTTATAATTATCTTTTTAATTTATCGAAGCTTATATGTGTGAGGTTGTTTATTTAACTAATGTTATCGTTACCAATGTTATAAAATGTGGCACTAGTTACAATAAATAACAAGAAACATAAATTTAGATTAAATGCATTTCTGAATCACATAATAATGTAATATACAATCTTCTAATAGTTGACATCCAATAATTCAGATATAATACTATGACTTGTTATTAATAACATTTTATGATTAATAATATTTTATGAACTGTAAGTGTACTAAATATTGTAAATAAGTTACTTTCAAATTATTTTAACTTTTTATAAAAGTATATACTATGTATAACATTTGTTATCATAGAAATATTTAAATAAACCATATTACATATGAAATTCTTGATTAATCAGACGAAACATGATAAAATTCTATATATATATATATATATATATATATAAATAAACATTTGTCAATTGCAAATGTAGCAACTGTTGTATTTAATCTTTGTCCACTTCAGATTAACTATTCAGTTCAACTATTAGTGTGACCGTTTGACAAATTTTGTTACACTTGCAAGTTTAGAGATAATTTAATACGTAATTTTATGACACTGTGAGAATTATGGAGATCTGAGGAAATTGTATTTTTCTTTATATAGTTATAAGTTTCAAAATGTTACAAAATTTTGAAAATAGTTAAATTAAGTTATAAGAAATCTAATTGTAAAATTTAGAACATTTATGATTCACAATAAATTATTAATAAACAATTTATTGTCCTGTTCTGATTTTGTATATTAATTACAATGATATACATTTAATAGTATTTTGTGGTTCTTAATTGTATTCAATTTTAATTAATTGTTTTTTATTATGATTTTAAGCAACTAAAAAATTGTGTAACATTATTAAGCATTGAAATATACAAAAATACGAAAGAAATCTCTTAAATTTACTGACTGATAATCAAGGAATAAATATATGTAATATTGTTTCTTTAAAAATGTCTATGCAAAGAAATGTTTTTTTTTAAATAAAGTTTTGTAAATATAAAAATAAGTTGCAACAAATTTGACAAAAGTATGCAACAAAGCAGCGATTGATAATATATAATTTAAAAAAATGCATTGTATTGCACCTGAATTATCGATCCTAGCCACAGTTAAATTGAATATAGTAATATTATGTGATTCATAAATGTGTCCATTTTCCATATATATTTTATTTTTTATTTTAACTACTTACTACATTTTCATGAAATTTATTGTTATATAAAATTATTGAAAATTAGATATCACCGGCTAGCAGGCGAAAGTAAACATGATCAAAATTTTGCCAAGCGCACAGCAGATGACGATATGTATACAATTATCGACCACTAACATAGATTTTCGCAATACTGAAAGTATTTTTGAATATTTAAAAAATTGTAAATACTATGCTTGATTTTTTACATGTAAAAATGTGTTTTTGAATGCTCGGACGATTCCGAGATGGCAGCAGTAAATTGTACACTGCGTAAATGATAGATATAAAACTATACACAGTCTAAAGCGTGAATAAGTTTGTTGCTATTGTATCTGGTATAAAATATACACTGTTCAAAAGGTACATATATATCTGTAAATAGTCTAAAGCGTGTACAAAATCGTTTAAATAATGTATACTTTATATCGTATAAAATAAAATAACAGCCTTGTACACGCTTTAGACTATGTATAGTTTTATGTGTACTATTTACACAGTGTAAAATTATACTGCTGCCATCTCAGACCCGTCCGAATACTTTATTAATGGCAAAATGTGTTATAAATAATTTGAATAAATATTTACACTTGGATGAGTTATATATAATTATAATTCAATGCATATTCATACATATATAACTTATATATCATGTATATATTCATGTTTTCGATTAATTAATATGTATTATATGAATACTTTATATGAAAAATTAATACAAAATATTAAAAAACTACGAGAAAAATTACAAAACAATGATGTTTTATAAAATATGTTTGACTCTTCGTATTACTATTGCAACATTTGATATCATGCACATATATTTAAAGAAACAGAAAACAAATATAAATAAATATATAGAGTAGAACTATGCACTTTATTTACTACTTATTTTCTTTCGTGTGTGATAAACATTTTTAAGCTTAAACTTATTAGCTTGAATTTATCAGAATATAAATATAAAATAATTTCTTACAAACTTATGAGAGTGTATCATAAAAACTGACACCTAAATTACATATTTTTATTATACTACTCTAAATATTCAACGATTTCAGTTAGTGAACGGAAATCGAGAAAAACTAGATGAAATTTGAGAGAAACTCGTAAAATCGACGTATATTATCATTAATTAGATTGCACTCAGTATTTACTGAATTAATTTGAACGAAATTAATGTTAGTAGAAAACTTCAAAGCTTGTACATATTATACAATTGATTATTCTTGCCTTTCTTTACATCGTGTGATAAAATTTGTTTAAAAAACGTTCCGGGATTGAAAGTTTGGAAAAGACTATCTGCGGCAGCGTTTCTTATAGCGAGTTTTTAAAATGGTTTATATCCTTGACTCATCGTAACGATACCGAGTCGCTTGATAACAATTATTATTCCTTAACCTGTATTATTATCTGTGGTGATATATAATCAGTGATTATATATAACATTAATAGAAAACCTGTAGTTCGACTTATATTGTCGTTGGTGAATAG
>JABFPS010000046.1:0-12758 GCA_022817285.1 Neuroscelio doddi
ACTATAAGCAACCACTTATAGAATACTATTTTTACTGTTTTTCATAAAATAGAAAATGTTAATTATTTTATCGACTTTAATGTACAAAAACATTTTGTTTATAAAGTAATTTATTCTAAATTGATCATTATAAATATTTAAAATAGTTTAATTATTATATTTATTTAAAATGTCATAAGTAACTGGATTTATTTATTAGTCAATTAAATTTTAAAAATATTTGTAATGTTAAATTTATAATAAATTATGTCATAAATAAAAGGAACCCTTAAGAGTATGTCTACTTCGTTTATGAACTCAATTGTAAACATAACCTCTTTTTTGATTATTTTCTTTTATAATAAATTTCCTATTACGTTTATACAAAAAATATAAGTGTTTGCATATTTTCTCACTACTATACTATTATTCTGAAAAAACCTTTAATCTTTTTGAGTTGAAATAAAAAAGAATAGTCGATTTTCGTTTTCTAAGTGATACAACTACAATTTGAAAAACGAAAATCGACTATTCTTTTTTATTTCAATTCAAAATTATGAAAGTTTTTTCAGAATAATAGTGAAGAAGTGAAAGAATATGTGAATGCTCATATTTTGTGTATAAATGTAATAGGCAATTTATTATAACAGAAAAATTCTCATAGAACTCGGTTGATAACGCAAATTCGGGTGACATGCTCTTAAGAGCATGTCACTTGAATCTGCAACATAGATTGAGTTTTGAGAAGAATTTAATTTATTGTAAAATTTTAATCATTATTGCTCTTAAAAGAGTCTTTGCATATTTTTCTCTCGTATACTATCGCCATGTAAAATTGTACGTTATTTTGAGTTAAAATTCGATTATTTCTTATTTCGGGTGACACGTTCTTAAAAATATAAAATAGCTGACAAACTTAGTCGCGAAAGTGTTGCTACTAAATCGGAACTAACATTATACTTTATCAAAATAAACACTTTTGCATTTTTCACATATTAATAATATTTATATATTATTTATATAATAAATATATATAATATAGTATGTATATGTATATATGTGTATATATACATATATATATATATATATATATATACACAAGTATTTATTTATTTATATATGCAAAATGCAAAAATGTTTATTTTGAGCAAAATTTGTTATTGTGCTCAGTTCATATTGCAGGTAAGTTCAGCAACTTGTTAAGGTAGTTAGATTGGCTTTGGATGAAGTAAAATACATAAATTTATTATAATATAATTTTATTTATATGCTTTTCTAAATGTATAGTTTAATTATAATTCATCATAAAAATATTGAACTAATAAATCACTATCTCACCGATATAAATAAATGTATTTACTAAATATTCTTTACACAATATTACAATATATATATTGTTTTGATTAGTTTTTTGATATGTAACAAAAGCGTATTATTTTAAATTATTATTACTATATAAAAACTTTTGCATTTTGCATACGCATATAGAGACCGGGCATATATTCTTTGAATTGATTAAAACATTGTAGAATCGTAAAAATATCGCTTGAAAATTTAAAATGTTTGAACAGTGAGAAATTGTATTATTCTAATCTAAAAAATGTGCAATTATATTTTCTTATTATTCTCATATTTCAAACTTTTAAGTTATATTTTTACGGTGTTGTATAATGACTTAAATAGTTCAAATAATGGATGCTAGGTCTTCATGTGAGTGTTCAAAATGCAAAAGTTTATTTATGTTGAAAACATTATTTGAAAATTTGGTCAATATTACAGAAAAGTTTGGCATGCTCTCAAGAGCATTCCGAATCTTTCTGTAATACTAACCGAATTTTTTAATTATTTTTGTTTGATATAAACATTTTTTACAGTCTTTAGAGGCACAAAAGACCGTTCGTTGATTTTCTCTTTTGTATATTTTCATATTGTAAAGGGTTATATCATTCCGAGTATAAATAAAGATGTATTTGAAAACTTGTTTTACAGCTGTACTCTGAAAGCTGTAGAATGAGTTTTCATTTAATTATATTGATTTCTATGGCCAGTTATTTTTAACTGAAATTAATGGGAATTTCAAGTGAATTAGACAAAAATATATAATTGATATTTTACTATATTAAGTGTCAATACTCGACCAATCACATCTCTAGTATAGCTTATTTCACTATAAACTATTTTATATTTATCTCATTCATAGTAGAAATGTTATGGCTAATACTTTTTCTCTATAATTTAAATTGTGTACCAATATTCATTTTGAAACTAGAATATTTTCTTTAGATTTTATAGAATTACACTGAATTTTTTTATTTCTATCTGTATTTTTCCATTAAATTTTATTCAATCTTAAATTTCCATTTACAGTTTTTTATGTGATTTTATTATCTAATATATGTTTTGTAGGATATCTCATCAGTATCTTATTCACAATAAACAAAAATAAATTCTTGAATTGAATGTAATGAATTTTAATTTGTTGAGTGTACACCTCAACAAAGAAAAATGTATTTAATTTTTAATTTGTGACTTGAAAATTTTCAATTTGTGCTTTCTAAACTAATTGTTTCTTACATGTATGTATAACTGAGTTACAAGAGTTTCAATAATTGAGTTCAATGGACAATTTTTTATTCCTTCATTGTTTATTAAATTACATTCTTTATATGCATTACCGAGATAGAAAATTTCATTATTTTTAATGGAAAATTTTCAACAAATATGAGTTATACATTTTCTACTAAAATCAATTGGATTTTATATTTCAATTGTATATAAATAGGATACATTTCAATAAGCAGTGAATTAAAATTTTTGCATTAAGTTCAATCAGATTTTGCAACTCATAAGGAACCATTTCTCCATGTATCTCACTAATTTTGTTCAAATTTTAGCATGTTATGGAACACCATAAATTAAAAGATACCTATTGTTTTGGCTAACAAATGCTGTCAAGTGGTGAAATCAACATAATCGTAATAACGAGCAATTAAAAAGTCATCTTAAGTTTTTAATTGAGGGTAGTTTTGAAGGTGTGAATCATCCCTTTAACATTTTTTTCAAATGTCTTGTAAATTAGTTTTTAAGAAATTACGTAAGAATGCTTCAGCTTTTTAAAATGATATTTTGTGAAAAATTCACAATATATTTTTTTTATTATTTATCAATACAAATATTTTCACATTGGTTTTATGTAAAATTAATGTCACTTTTTGATATACTCTATTTCAAAGGGGGTTTTATCCTTTAAAATCATTTGTTAGTAAAAACAAAAAGATGAGTCTTTCAATTTGTTGTTTTCTAACATATTAAAGTTTGAACAAAATCAATGAGGTACACCTGGAAATAATTCTTTGTTAGTTACACATACATGTAAGAAATAATTGGTTTATAAGATAAAAAATAAAAATTTTTTAATTAAATATGGAAATACATTACAATCCAATTAGAAAATTTTTTTCAGTTGAGATATGGATGAAAACTCAATTGAATTAAATTCATAAAATCTAAGTGGAGCTAATTTTCATTTGTTAGGCCAGAGTATTGTTTTGTATAATTAATATATGTAATATTTCTGAATTTTTTATATGTAACCCTTCAGTAAGTATGTGGGGTGTACATGCACCAGTTTTCTTTTGAATCATATCACCTAGATGCTGCTATATAAAGATTTATATTCACTGTATCATTCTTTCAATATACTTGGAATAGTATTAAGTAATGAACAATTTATTTAAATAAAAAATACTAATATAAAAAACTAATTATTTTGGACACTATTGTATTTCATTTATATAAATTTTGTTTACATAAATATTTTGCTCTAATGTTAATGTTTTTATAGTTTAAAAATTTGTTGTAAATAAAATAGCTGAACTTTAAAAAATAATGTTTGAATGTAGAAAATAAACCTAAAATTTATAAAATCAGAATTTTTTATATATAACAATGTAAGATGCACTGATTTCTAAAGTATATATAATAAGACTTTTTAAGTCAACATTATTAATAAAACTAATATTAAAATCTTTTAATTAATAGTTTTTATACATTGTTATTTAAAGTATTCTAAAATGGCACATTACAATTAAAAAATACATTTTAATAACATATGTTGGTTATAAGAATGTTTTAATTTCAAGCAGAAATGTATTCTGTATCTACTTACATCATAACCTATCAAATTTTAGAATACAAAATTGTTGAAAGGAATAAGAATTTTTTGTTTGAATTTACTATCATTTAGTTGAATAATTAAATTTCAATTAAAAGGGTATGATAAAAGTATTTATTATTCTGAGTTGACATAAAAAAGAATAGTTGATTTTAGTTTTACAAGTGGTAGCTCTATCATTTGAAAAAACTAATATTGACTTTTTTTTTTATTTTAACTCAGAATGATAAATACTTTTTACAGAATAATTCAGCAAAATAAATTATGAAATTATTTTTCATAATAATAAAATGTATTATAATGAAACTGTAATGAATAATTTCATGAAAATAGATAAAAAATTATTTTATTATATTAATTAAATCTGTAATAAAATTACTTTTTGTATATGTTTGTGAAATCATGAGTTACAGCTTCTTTTTTATAATGCATTATATTATTGTGAAGAAGAATTTTATGATGTGCATAGTCAAATCCTCAAAAAATATAGTCTGTAATTTTATTTTGTGTCTATAATCCCAAATCATCTCAACTGTCCAAAAATGTTGTAATTAATTTATAAAATGTGTGCATGTTCTTTAAAATCATGTAAAAAATTTGTATTATAAATAAAATTCATAGCCAGTATCACAGAAATTCATATTGGTATTCAAAATTCTCTTTAGTTTTTTGAATTTCTAAACTTGGAACTTTGTCCTTCATTTGATGCTGAAAAGAAAAAGTTCAAATTATACACTACTTGCCTCAGTGGGTTGTGTACACAGTACCAAAGCTTTGGACGTTTCAGGAATACTGCTATCATCCTGACTGGACTTTGGCTCTGTTAGTTTGTCATTGTTCTTCGAAAATGCAAAGAAAGGAGGTTTGTCTGGGTTGAAATCTACTATTTGAATAATAGTTTCAGTCGGTCTTTCGTGCATCTTCAAAACGTTATTAAGGTCGCTTTCGTTATTACTGTTTATATGCATTATGTTATTTACGACATTGGGGTTACTTATGTTGTGATTGAACTGGACAATGGAACTGTCATTCGAATCATTTCCAGTTTCTACACCCGAATCCATAGAAGTCATTTCACATTTACGTTTGATTCTTTGACAAGAACCTGACCCAATTTCGTCACAATTATTCACTCACGACGAATACAATAATACCTTGACTTTTCACGATACGAAACGTTCAACGAAAAATTTCGTTTTGAAGGCGTTCAATGTTTGTAGCACTGTTCAGAACAGTTATCATTAAATGTAATTTTAGTAAAATCCTAGTTGAAGGGTACTTCTATGAAGCTAGACATGCATGTCACTAGCATGACTAACCCACTTTTGAAAATACAGTATTGGACATATCTGCCTTCACTTTATCGAGTTACCCTTCTCACGTGTTGATCAATAGGATTATTCGTTTAGATAGAATAACCAATAGAATTATCAGAAATATGCCATTCATGTAAATGCATATATAGTCCGGGTCAAATATGCCTGCACAATTCTATAATTAGGTATATCTGTGTCTTTTTCTTTATTATAGAAAAAAAAACAGGCACATACCAAACTATCGAATTGTGCAGGCATAGTTGACTTGGACGTATGTTCAGTCATTATTGTAATACCTTGGTAAATTTGGTCCATAAGGCAATTTTTAATTACATTTATTAGAGTTAACCAAGTATCTTATATCTTTTTTTAACATTATGTAATAAAGTATAGATAGAAAATATGCGGTTGGCTTCGGTAATAATGATAAAAATTAGTATTTTGATATGTATGTGCTTCTTTGTTTAATTTACAACAATAGAAAGAAAAGGACATACATGCACTCTTAGTCATAAATGGACTAACATGGATCACGATATTTACAAATTCAAATGTGGAATAACGCATGAAAATCTACATACTATATGAACATGATTGAGTTTAATAGCATGGTATCAAATTCACAATTATATAGTTACCTAGATGTTCGTATGTTATTCCATTTCTGAATTTGTAAATGTGATAAATTTGTGAGCTATTATAGCACATTAATGATTTAGAGTATACGATGGCGTTAAATTTGAATTAATGATATGAACAGTAAAAATCATAGTTATAATGTATATATTACTGATGTGCGATGTTGGAAATAATTATCGATTATCAAATAATCGATTTTAAAAAACATTGATAATAAAAAATCAATTATTAAAAAAAAAACATCAATTAATTATCGATTATTTTTAGCGAGTTAAATTTAAACTCAATAATAATTTTTTGTTAAAAAATTTATTAAATATACGTAACTTAAAAACAGTTTTATTTGTCCGATTAATTATTTTAGTAATATTTAATAACAAAATATTATTAATCTAAATTGTATACATTAAAAAAATATATAAATACAAACATACATATAATTTAAATTTAAATTTAAATATATTTTTATTTATAAAAAATTTATTTATTTATTTCAAATTAAAGTGATCGATAAAAATTTAACCTAATATTGATTTTATTAAATTTCTTTTTGTGGTAATTCAAAAGAGAGGAATAAAAATTTTAAATTTTTTAAATTTTGTTAATGTTAAAATTTATGTTTGCTTTTTATTAACAAAAAATATACCAAATGTGATCTTTGAAAATGTTGGCATATTGTTTCTTTGAAATAAGAATTCATTTTTATTGTATTAAGAGTAAATAATACAATATAAAATCCAAATTGTTCAATACATTTATATAAGAATTTATATAAATATTTTGCTGAATGTAATCGAAGTACAATGAAAAATAAAATCAAGTTTTAAAAACAATTTTAAAGTCTAAATAACCTAAAACACAATTTTTATTAAAATGCAAAAAATAAGAAATATAAGCGTTTATAATTGTAAAAATAATTAAGTTTAATTCCAATTTTAAAGAAACGATTATTTTCTAAAAAATGTATCGATTCATTCGTTTTCAAAACATCGATTAAAAATAATCGATTTTAACTAAAAAAACATCGATGTTTCACATAACCTATTAATCTATTAACATCGTCCATTAATAGTATATATGTTAAAATAAAAACAGTAGATTGTAAAAACATAATTTAAATATAATTATGTTGCATTACTTTTTAAGTAGGGTGTGTAATGAAAGTTTTAATGTCATGCATTAATTTGTTATGAAATTTTTATTATTATGTATGATGTTCATAATATGACTGAAAAAATACGTTTGAAAAGATTATTACTAACGTTTTTAATGGTAAATAATTATATAAAAATAATGTAACTATTAAAACAAAAAAGAAATTAGTATAGCTAATCTAAAATATGTTAATATTGGGTAATTAATTTTAAACAATTGAAGATCAAATACTTTATTCCTTCCAAAATATTACTGAATACCCTTTTAACATTATGTCAGATTAATTGTTTAACTTTTTCGCGAACGAACTGCCGCTCAATCGGAAGTAACGAGTGGGTGAAAAGTTTACAGGAACAATCTTTGACAAAATGACAATTTAACAAATTGCAATTTCAGTTGTATTGTCTTTGAGGTAGTTTAATAACGTATTTATATGAATGTAAATCGTATTTGAGATATAAGAAATAATTTTAATAGCTGATTATAGATGTCATTATTTGTTAGAAAAAGAATTCAATAAGTATATTGTTATTAATGTTTTTTCATAAATCTCATATAACCTTCCTTGTATTGTAAAATTAAGAAATTTTTACTTTTTATTTTATTCTTTTCAAAAAAGTAGAATGTGACCATTCTATTAATTTTATTATTTTCATTTTTGAAAATAATTTGTCATTGTATACTTTAATAAAAGAAAATAATATAAAATTAGTTTTTGTCCGTTAAACAAGACTTTGTTTTTGCCTTAATGTAATAATTAATCCTTCAGAAAATTGTGTAGTTCTTCTTTATCGACTATTCTCCACGGGAATTGAAATGTTTACACATTTCCGGAATGTTGAAAAATTTGGATATGGAACATTCCGGGAACGTTCTAAGAATATTCAAGAAACGAAAAAATGACCGTTTTCGAAATGTTCCAAGAACGTTTCTGGAACGTTCCAAAATTGTTTTTTAATTTAAATTATGGTTTTTTGAAAGGTTTTGAGAATGTTTCAGAAAGAATTTTGTAGTCTGTGTATGTATTTTTGACACATGCCGAGAATGTTTTTTGAAAAAAAATTTATTAGGAATTGAAATGAGATTGTAAGGTGTATCTTTAATATGTTCTCCATTGAACTATCACATATAAGTAAACTGATAACAAACTTAGCCTATTAATGTCAACCCATATAAATCAAGTTGAAGTTATATACATTTAATTTGTTACAAGTTTATAACAGAGACTGTTAGAGTTTCACCTAATGACCTTGGGTTTGATTCACAGAAACAATTTTCTTTTTTATTTTGGAAAACATTCTCGAGATGTGTCGGAAATATATACACAGACTGCAAAATATTTTTTGGAACATTTTTATAATGTTTCAAAAAACAATAATTTATACTTAAAAAAAACAGTTTTTGAAACGTTCCCGGAATGTTTCAAGAGCGTTTCTGAAACGTTTTTGGATCAGCTCAAAAGTGAACATTTTTTCGATTCTTAAATGTTCCACATATAAATTTTGAGATATTTCCGGAACGTTACGTAAATGTTTCGGTTTCGTTAGGGTTACCATCGATGTGTAAGAAACCGATATGTTATTGTTAATAATTCAATGGAAATCTTTACCAATTTTTAGAAATGTATTAATTTCTTTATAATTATTTTCTTTTATGTTTATATTAAAAAAGTATTGAATTTTTAAATTTTATCGCGGTGTTAAATTTCATTTTAGTATGGAATTTTATTTCGTAATGTGTCTAAATAATAATATTGAATTATTTTTTTAAGACACACAGTACTGATGCAAATTATATGAAAAACTTTAAAATAAGTTTATACTGCTTCAGAAAATATACAAAAAGTACTCGAATTGCGACACGCAAAGTCTTAATCATATGAAATAATCAAATGTGCAGGTGCATATTTGGTTAATTACATGAAGGTAAAGTTAATGTATAAAAGATGCTATAATATTTGTGAAAAATGTGTATAATTGTAATAACACAGGTCAAAGATTGTGTAATGTATGTGTTACAAAAAAGTATATGCTGATGCTAGCAAAACTACAGATAAATGAGGACGCACCTTATTATAATTATTAATCAAATATATGCAGAAGAAAATTTTGTAATTGTGAGGCAAACATTAAAAAATGTAAAATGTTTACATATAATACTAGGTGTACAAATTAATTTTCGATCTTGTTTTAATAAATTCAATGTTTATTTATAAAAAATCAAATTACATTTTAATCTGCAAAGTAACCTCCATCAGTTTTTATACATTTTGCCATCTATTGAGCAGGTGGTGAAGCCCTTCTTGGTAAAAGTACGAACATTTTTACCCGATAATACTTTTTTCAACCCCATCGAGCGTTTTAAAGTGGGAATCAATTAAGTAGTATCGGAGGGACCGAAACAAGTAGTAATCTGATGGGGTTAGGTCTGGAGAATAAGCTGCATGAGGGAGAACTATTCAACAGAACGAATATAGGGTGTCCGTAGTGGTTTTCACCGTGTGGCCTTACATTGTCATGCAGCAATATCACTTGCCTAATCTATTGCCAGTAAAAGGTCTTTTCCGCTCAATTTCATCACTTAAACACTAAAGTGGCCGTTGATAACGCTCAGCATTGGTAGTTTTACCCGATTACAGCAATTCATAATATAAAACATCTTTCATGTCCCATCAAATGCACAATAAGAGGTTTTTACCACGAATATTGGGTTTCGCAGTCGATGTCGATGGTTCACCAGAGTTAACCCACGATTTTTGTCTTTTCGAATTATTGTACATCACCCACTTTTCATTAGCAGTCACTATTTTGTATAACAAATCTTTCCTTTTAAACTGGAACAATAAGGCTAGAGCCGTGTCGTAGCATCTCTGTTTGTTGTAAAGAGAGAGCACGTACGGAACTCAACGGCTCGCCTTTTGCATTTTCTCTAGCTTTTGTAAACGGGTAGAAATTGTTTGTTGGGTTACTCCAAGTGCTTGAGCCAGCTTTGATTGTGTTTGACACGGATTTTCTTCCAACAGTTATTCCAAATCGTTGTTTTCGTCTTTTTTGGATTGTTCAGGACGTTCAATATCCACGAGATTGAAATTTCCGTCGCGGAACTTCTAGAATCACTTTTTACATGTGCTGTAGGACACATCATCGTCCTCTAAGGCCGAATAAATAATTTCCTTGGTCTTGGTGGTATTTTTTTTGAGCTGGAATGCGAAAATCATGCAATGCCTGACATCCTGTTTATCGCACGTCATCGTGCTTACTACATTCATCTACTGCTTTTTGAAGTTATGTCGGCTTCAGAGTTGGATATTATGGTTTTTTAAGTCGGTATTGTAAAATACCAACATGGTGGCAAAAAAATTCAGTTTGCATAAGTGCTACAATTGATTTAATTTAGAGGCTGAGAATTAATTTGTACATCTAACACAAGAATTACAAGAACTTTGCATTATAGTGATTCATTTAGTAATATTCATATTGTATTTTTAAACATTACATAAACATAGTAGCAACGATATGGTATAATCTATGCACTTGAATTTGCACAATACAGTAGAACTTGTACTGTATTTGTTTCGGCTCCGTCCTTTGGCTCATGGACGTATTATTAACACAAACCTAAAATTCTACCAACTATATAACTTATTTCTCTTATTAAGTGGGCTACGTTCTATTAAATCACTGCGAATGGTGGCTGCAGTCTGTATAGTTTGTCTTCTCAAAAATGTTCACTCCTTTAGACTCATCAGGCAAATACATTACAAGTTCTACTATAATGAAGGAATTTATACATATGTACATTCAATTTTGCACATACCATTTATAACGCAAACATAACAACATTAGTATTGTATACAAATATTTCTAATATAATTGCTTATTTTAATAAGAAGTCTTCATTAAAATATAATTATTTTTATTATAAACATTAATAAATATATAGCACATTTACATCAATTAACACTGCTGCGGTATGACGCACTGGTATTTAGTGATTGTATTAATTCTAATAGAATGAAATTTTAGTCGCAATGTTACAAATTTAACGTTTGTGAATTTTTATTTTTCTCAGTAGTATGAACGAACTATAGTAATATTTTTAAAAGATATTTAAACAAATTTGTGAAAAATATATAATAATCTGATTTTTTATAACACAGTTCTATATAATAATATGTTAATTTAAAAGATTTTATTTCTTTACTATTACAAATAATTTTTCTACTAATAAAAATTTGAACGTTATTTTATTTTTACGAAATCAATAAAATTTATTTCATTTTTTCAAAAATGTCAGTTAATATTCAATTGAAGAATGCAATGATTCGTAGATACAGAGGTAATAAAAAAAAATAATCTCACAAAATTTTAAAATAAAATAAATTATTATTAATAACAGACTTTAATTTACATTGAATCCATGTTGATTTATGATTCTATGTAATCTAAAATTGATAGTTTTATAAATAGAGGCCTGATAATTTTAATAAATAAGTTTTAATTTCTCAGATGTAAAGGGCTTGATATTAATAAATAATATCATAATTGTTTGTAGTAGTAAAATTTCAGCACTGGCTGAACATTATTGATTTTTGGTAACGCAATATGGAAAATAGTATTTCTGATATAAAAAAATGTTTCTATACAATTTTATTATGTGTTTGTTTTTGAGGACAAAATATAAAATTACTCTTATATTTTAGATGTACCTTGAATTGAATTATAATTTATCTAAAACAACTTTTATCAAGTAAGTTATTTTGTAATATCTCGGGAAAAAAATTCGTGGTGTGACCAAATCTGAAAACAATTTATTTTTAATAAATTTAATAAAAATTTTTGTTGTAAATTATATTTTGTAGTAAAAATATATAAAAGGTGTATCATTATTTTCAAAATAAAGGATGAGTAATGAAAAAAGAAAAAAAACGCCACATACAGGAATCGAACTCGTGTCCCTTGAGAGACGATTTCGTATACCGGACTACTTATCACCTGGATCATTCTAGATTATAACATGTATTGCATTTTGAATATACTAAAACGTTATACACGTAGACTTAGAAAATTTTTAAGTTCGACAATTATGGCTAGACTTAACAAAATTTGATTATTCTTAATTTCTAGTTCTGTTCAAATCTGGTAAGACTTGGGTGAATTTGTTAAGATTTGGTCAGATGTGATTAAATCTAATTATTCTTAATTGCCAGATCTAATCAGATCTGACTTTTTTCCGGGATATCAATTTCAAAATGTGTATTATATTTTCAATAAAAAATGTGTATATTACATTTGTAATACAGTGTAATATTAACTTTTCAGAAAGTCTCAATTAAATTGCTCAGTGATGCTGCTATGTTTGCGTAAACGTTTAATATCAAACATGTTTGTACATTGATACTGCTATTATTATAAACATTTTCAACGCCAAATATGTTTGTACAATCTTGTAGTTACAATTGTATAAACATTATTTAGAAAGTATATCAATCAAAT
>JABFPS010000047.1:0-12705 GCA_022817285.1 Neuroscelio doddi
GAAAAAATGACTCGGTGGAAAAAGATTTAGCAGTGATGGCGAGGTAATTGCTAACGTTGATGCCTATTTTGAGGAGTTCGATTCATTGTATTACAAGGGAGATATCAAAGCTATTCAGCACCGCTGGGAAAAGTGTATTGAGCTTAAAGGAGACAATATTGAAAAATAAAGATGAATTTTTCCCAAAATTTTTGCGTTTTATTACTTAGGTCGGCTTTTCCTGGAACTACCCTTGTATATTATTGTGTATGTCATCTTTATTTTTTATTTCATGATTGATTTTGCTATATTTGTTAAGAAAAGTTCTGAATTTTTGCAAGTTGGCTTGCTTAAAATTACGCTTACCAGAGTTGGTAAATGGTATGGGAATATTACTGAAATTCATGATTATAGGTAGGTGGTCTGAATTTAATTCAACTGGTGCTAGAATGTCTAGGACATGATTAATATTTTTAATGAGTGCAAAATCTATGACACTAGGATTACAATTTTTCTGATAGGGATAGTGAGTATGAGTGTCAGGAAAAATTATATTAATGTTTCTTTTTAGTAACTATTTATTTAATATTATACCATTTTTATTATAACCTTTGCAGCCCCAATTTATATGTTTAGAGTAAAACTCTCCAAGTAATATAACGCTATTCGCTTTATTGAAGAGTGAATTTAATTCATTGTCATTTAATATATTTTAAGATTTTAAATATGTTGATATAATTGCAATATTACTGCTTAACTAGATGGGCGTTGTTTCGAATATAGATATATCAGTGTTGATTTGTTTATAATCTATTGTGTTTTTACATATGAGTGATACTCCTTCCCCGACTGTGCCAGATGTTCTGTCTTTTCTTATAATATTATACGTAAGAAGAAATAATTTATCTTTTATACCTAATTTAGATTCATTAACTAATAAAATATCTATGTTTTAATCTTATATGAAATTTCTTAGTTCATTAATTTTGCTTTTAATGCCATTAGCATTCCAATGTCCTATTTTAATGTTATTAATTTGTATTTATAGTTGTATTTATAAATACTACTAATTATTCTGCATCTGTATCGCATTTACTAAGATTAGAATTGAGTTCTTTTAATAAGTTTAATATTTTTGTTAAATTGCATATATTTTTAAGTGTATCAATTTCACTTAGGATTTCAATGGACTCACCTAATTCGCAGTTTCATTATATACTATTTTTAAGTTCCTGCGTCTGTTGAAGTTGGATGTCCGAAAAATTTCTCTTGGGAGGTGTATTGATGTCCTTGAATGAGACGCTGTTGATAAATTGCTCGAGGAGGTTTTAGTGGCGGAAAGTTCAATGTATCCATAGTAGATATAAAATATCATTTATTTGCTGGCTTATTTTTTATTGATGGTTTCTTTATATGATTACTGTGAAGGACAACCACTGTAGTTCGTAGGGTGCTCACCAGAACAATTAATACAGACTGGTTTTTCTTCTAATGCTTTTTTACATTTTGATGAAAGATGTTTTCCCAAACACTTAATACATTTGGGTTTGAGATGACAGTTAGTCGTGCTATGCCCAAAACCTTGGCATCGATGTCATTGCGCTACTCCTTTTTTATTTATATATTGTTCCCATTTAATCCTTGTAAAACAAATTGTTTTGATTGTTTTGACTAATTTGAGGATATTATTATATGTGAGTAACCTAATCGGGTATTCAGGAACTGGTTGGTTTTTCTTTTTGAAAACTATAATATTATCGCATATTATGTTGTATTGTTTCAGGTCTTCAATAATTTCATTATCTTTAATGTTGGGAAATCCTTTTAGTACAAGTTGCTACATTTTGTTCCATGATGGTATATACAAGTAGAATTCTAGTTTATATTGTCCAATAGATTCAATATGATGTTATAGTCTTCCTCGAATTCAGTGTAAATTGTTATTTTGATTTTATTATATTTAACATGGATTTGTTTATGACAGATTTTAACTAGTTCTTTTATAAATGAAGTATGGTCGCTAACTATTGTCATTAGGATAATTCGTGGAATTTTAATTTGAGGTTGGTTATTATCTTCTTCCATAATTTCTCTTTCATCTTTTTCTTCATTGGTTAGAGTCAACAATTTGTTTTGGACTTTTATATTTGGTTTTTGTTGAAGGGTGTCGCTTTTCCTTTTTAATTTATCTCTTGTGTTGTTGGTAATCTGCTTTGTTTTAAGTTTTGAATTTGATGTGGGTTACTTCGGCGCATTAGGTCTTGGTATCAACTAGTTTATTATTGCGATATTTGCAACCTCTTGTTTTGCTGTTTTATTTGTTTGTAGTGTACCTATACTATATAACTGATCACAATGATAAATATATTTTGTGAACTATATATATTTAAATATTTAGAACTCAGTGAGTGGCTGCTTCCTCTCCTTTCCAAATTTGTTTGATCTCACTGTTTCTATCTAAATTACTCATTTGATGTCATACTCTCACTAACTTTAGTGTTGCAAGCACCTATATTCATATGAGTTTTTCTCACTTCTCCGCATCTATCATTTTGAATTACAAAATTTTCTCTTGACGAATTTTATTGTCCAATCAGGTTTGATTAGAATTCATACCCTCTTTTACTTTTAAGACCCACTTAAATCAATTTTGTACAATTTAGAAAAATTTCTTACAAAATATTCTGAGTTCGAATCTGATTTACCTCACCTGAATTTACTGACCAATAAATTTTATTTTGCTTGATTTCCATTTCGTAATTTTTATAGCCAATCAATTTATTTTCATTTTGGCGTGGAGTTATTCATATCTAGCAGGCATTCCCCCTTGTTTTGAGTTCGCCGGAAACTTTAAAATTGTTTCAAGTACTGAGTTTCCAGTCCTTCTCACAGACATGTGAATGCTTCCTACATGTGTGTGTGTGAATATTTACCTGCTCTTATTTCTGAAATAATATAATAACACAAAATTAATTCTATAATTTTTTATTCTTTTAATGTCTCTTAAATTTAAAATTATAATGCACTTCATATTTTTATGTCATTTCTTTTAATTTATTTAAATAAAATAAAAATGATTTATTCTTTGTGTCTATTTTTTCCTTTTCTTTTATACTATTTTAATGTTTTATATTTTTATGATTTCTTATACATAACGATTTTTTGTACGTTATAATATATGATAAACCTGCCTTACTCCTCTCAGTATAACTTTTGCTGAACTTCAAAAAAATAGATACATATGAAGATTATCTGCTTCCATTATTCACCCGACTGCATGATCTCCATCAACTAGCTTCTGAAACTTAATTAAGGCTAAAGATAAATCTAACATTTATTACGACAGAAATATTAATCCACAAGAATTACGCCAGACAAATATGTATTTCTGAGGAAAGGATTTAAAACGGAGAAATTCGGAAATCGTGCTGACGAATCTAATTAAATAATAGAAGTATTAGACTCCCATTGTATTAACATACAAATCGGAAATAAAGAATCATCGCGTCCGTCTATCGTCTAATATCCACTAAAATACATCCGGAATCTGTTTTTGGCTCACTTCAATGCCATATCCTGTTTTTTTCTTATTTTTACTACTTTTACATCTTCTCTTTGTTATTATTGTTATTATTATTATTATTATTGTCATTATTATTATTAAATTAATGAACCTTAACATTTTGTACTTATGTATATATCTAACAGAAAAACCATAATGTATTTTGCTAAAGAAGAGCCTGCTTTCTCTCGAATGGAGTAATAACTTGCGAAATAGAATTTCCTGCACTTATGAGATACGCCAAAAGAAAGAAAGCAACTTACCATCCATGAAGCCGTGTTACGCCGACAATAGAAGGAGCGAGAACTTAGACATATCTGACGGAATTCGAAAAACAGCTTTTTGGGGTATTATTCCACTCCGAATAATACCCAAAATCAGATCAAGGAACTACCTACCGAACTCGCTAAAATCCCAGAATCTTCTTCAACAACCATCAAAGATAACTGGCACGAACGCGACGTAGATTCACCGGAAAGGAAAATTAATTTTGATCGTTATCGATAAAATCAACGTAACTGGAATCATACCGAAAAATTATACATGAATCTCGAAAAAATCTAAAAATTTACCTCAACAAATATCAATAATGAATAGTATGAACCCGACGTAAACTTACCAAGGATACGACTAAAACTAATACGCCACGTAAGGAAATAAACAAAGAAAACCCAGGAGAAACCAAACTACGATAATAAATTTGAAAAGTGCCCATTTCATCCCAGGAATCCACAAAAACATATACCTCCTCTAATGTCAATCAAATTATTAATTAATTATTACTTAGAATGTGGAACTCAATTAATTGTTCCTAATTATAATTACTGACATAATTGCGGGCGAAAATTTAAAAATTTTAAATGTAACACGCGGGTTTCAAGAAGAACCAATCACATCATGAGGGGTATCTATTCCACCAGCACCATCATCATTGTTATTAACAGCATATTTCTTCTACTGTCTCTTCACCGATGCGGGGTTAGAAGATCGAATTTATAATGTTCGCTTCTCCCAACCACATCGAATATTAGCATTAGAGGAGTAACTATACTTCATTAAACATTTTCGACTATATAGTCAAAATTATTTTTAGCCCTCTTACACATAGAATACAATGACATAACTCAACGCAATTTAATTTTCTTCATTGTTCCATCGCTCTTATCAATTACGTCAAATATAATAGTATAGTAGAGGATAATTATCCGACTAAGACTTCGATTTAATTTAATTTAATCTTACCTTAATGTTACCGATAAACGCCATACAGCCTCACACATTCTAGGTGGTGCATCCGAGTGTGAATGTGAGTATGTACGCTGGGTTCCGATCCAGTGCTTGCACCGGGGTTAGGGTCCGGCGTAGCCAAAGCATCCGTCCCATAACTCTTCAAGTCTTGCTTGTGCGACACTTACTTGAGCGAGGAGGTCTGCGGTAATACCAATGGGCACTGTATTTTTCCAAGTCCGCGAAATCGGCGGATTTGCAGGGTGGTGACCTAGACTATTGGCCGACAAGGCCTCACATCGTAAACAATTCTTCAACTGTCTCTTCTTACTCCGAGTTCTGGACTCATTATTATCTAATGGACCTTGCCCAGGAACTATGTACTGTGATCCGTGTGGCTCATGGGAGAATATTGTGGTGCAAGCTAGCATTAGGACAGCATTCCGCGACTATGATGTCACCATTAGACTCAAAAATGGATATATATATCTAAATTATGAATCCTGATGTCTTCTGAAGGTAAGTACTTGCACTGACTTTCAAGGAGGCCAAGCCTTTTAGGATGATATACTCTAGAGTTCTTGCAACGTTGAAGATTATGAAATTCTCTATGAAGGCCTTACCGAGAAACTGTAAGATGGATCTCAACAATATTCCGAGACGGTCTACATATTGACCACGTAAGATATCACATTTGTATTGGCAATTGAAAAGATTGTACTATTATGTGGATCAACTCTCATATAAATGGAGCACCCAAAATTATTTATTATGGAAGGAACACCAAACACTATTTCCAATAAACCCAGGCCGTTAGAAAACAAAGACATGCTCCTATTCATCTACATTAACATTAAATTCGTATAGGTGGAAAAGTACATCAAAACCGGAGAAAATAACTTACATAATGACGTCATGATGTAATGATGTCATTTAGAGCAAGAAGTCTTACTACTTGCGCAGACGGCAGCTACTATTAAACTAGACGAATTCACCTTCAGTTATATACAGGGACCAGGATATATGGCTACTGCTACTGAAGAAGTCATCCAGTTGATGAAATGCATTCCAGTAGAAGTACAACTCCGTAGAATCCAAGGGTGTTATCAGGAATTACTAGCGAGGAAAGGAAATCATTCTTACTTCCTGAATCGTAGGACCCTCATCATTAAAAACCGCAGATTGAAAATTAATTGCCTATTATCCAACAATGAATAGAAGAAAAAGCGATCAAGATTAGCTCACAAAAAAGTGCTCTTTCACCAGGACAACACGCTGTCCTCATCGACCGTCGCAATGGCAAAATCACACGAATTAGACTTCTAATTGATTCCTCATCCGCCTTATTCGCCGGACTTGGCACAGTGCGAGATCTTTCTGTTCCATAATTTGAAAATTTGGATCGTTGGGAAGAAATTTTCGTCGAATGATGATGTCATCGTGGCCGTCAATGTCTATTTCGCAGAGTTTGATAAAACATACTTTTCCGACGGCATAACAAAATTGGAAACTCGCTGGATCAAATGTATAGCCCTCGATGACAAATAAAATCGATTTTTTCCAAAAAAATAGTATTTACTTGCTTTTTTACGAAACTTTTCAAACGACTCTCGTAATATGTAAATAGGTGCACTAGAAAAGGAATGTAAAGGAACATCTAATAATATTGAATTTTTTTATTAAAAATATTCTTATATCTAATTTCATAGTAATCTAAATATAAATTTTCCATTACAAATCTCCACATTATCATAATCCTTTACGATACTGTATCACTAAACTGTAAATAGGTTTATTGTACAAGAGTTTCTAATAAGTTTGCAAATCATTTTTTTTTCTTCTTGCAAAACATTCTAACAATTTGCAAAAATCAAAGAAAAACTTTCTTATTATAAACAAAAATACTACCATTAATATAATTAATTAATTTAATTTAACATGTTAACTGCCAACTACGAGATAACTCGTAGTTTGTTTATGTGCCATATTTCTGCAGTTACGATGAATTTCGTAGTATATCAGTGTAAATATGAATAGATAGCCTCAGGGAGAAGAACAAAAAATCAAGGTTGGCTTACATGAACAGAAAATTTATTAATAAATGAACAGAAAATATAATCATACAATTAAAATAGCTTTTTACACCGGAATCCTGAAAAGTACCGTGGCAGTCAACGTATTAATTAAGAGCACTATATATTTTAAGATGCAATTACAATGCTAACGTCATTATGTCAAATGTTACTACGAACATTTAATCAAATAAGGGGGGTGGTGATACGTTCTGCCCTTTTTGCGTAATATTTGTTCAAATTCTCTTACCAAACTTAGTTAATAATAATTATTATTATTAAATTTTTTAATTTAATTTAATATTTTTTAAACGCCAAATATTATTTAAGTAAAACAATATATATACACATAAACGGAAAATAAATAATAAACTCTTTTCTTTTACATTATGAATACATATGTATATACAGCGTGTTCGGAAAGTGTGGGACCACCTAATTGTTTGGTGAAATACGCATAAAATTAAAGAATTCATTGGAAGAAAAGTTTCATATTTTCAACAGTTATGCAATTATGCTAAAATTAAGCCACTCCATGCTCCCCTTGTAGGTGAGACGGGGGGCACCTTTAAAATTGTAAATGAGAATCCCCAAATTCTTTTACATTTTTAGATTCTACATAAGAAAATAATAAACTTTTATTCCAAACTATTTTTTAAGAAAATTTTAATGTCAAAATTTATCAGCAATTTTGTTTTAATTTATAGACGGCTTCTCTGTAAGGTCCGCAACCGGACTACTTTAGGAGGGCTGATTGAGAATCTTGGTACTTTAATTTCAAAAGTTAAAAACATATTTATGTTCGATGGTCTAACTTGTACGTAATACAAGTAATCGTTATTAAGTAATTGATCATTGTGTTTTTTAATTTAAAATGGCAGAGCTCACTTATAATGAGCGAATATTTCTTTTGATGATGCGAGGTTGGAGAGATAGGCAGAGATTGTATGAAGAAACGAGACAATTATTTAATGAAATCTTTAGGAATAATGGTAACGTGATCTCTAAACGTACTGTTGTGCGTACTGTACAACGTTTTCAAGAAAGTGGTTATGGTAAGAATCGTCTCAAATAAGGTAGGTCACGTAAAACAACGAATGATTATACAGCATTAGATATTCTACAATTCTTTATTGAAGAACAACATACGTCTATTAGCCGTGTTGCACGACCATATGCCATTGAGATTGCGTCAGTTCACAAAATTTTGAAAACAAATAAGTGGCATCCATACATGGATCATTTGTTTCAAGAATTGTCAGACGATGACCTTGATTGACGCGAATAATTTAGCGAATTGATGATGCAAAAGATTATGGAAGATGCTCTATTAATTAATAATATTGTTTTTCTCGTTAAGGCGACATTTGAGTTGAGTGGAAATATAAACAGACACAATTGCAAATACTGGAGCGAAAACAAACTTCATTGGATGATAGAAACTCATACGCAATATCCTCAAAAAATGAACGTATGGGATTGAGTTTTTAATAGCAAAGTAATTGGGCCTCTCTTCATCAAAGGTGACTTAGCAGCTGGAAAATTCGAAGCCATGCTTCAGAATCAGATTGTGCTAGCAGTACGACATATCGCTGCAAATGTCAATGACGTTTGGTTCCAACAAGATCGGGCATCTTCACATTACGTTGTTTATGTTCGCTAATATTTACACCAGGTCTTTCCTAATAGATGCATAGGTCGGAGTGGTATAGCTGAGTGGCCTGGTCGGTCGCCCGATTTTAATCATCTTCACTATTTTATGGGGACATTTGAAATAGAAGGTTCACATCACGAAATCGAAAAATCTAAATGAATTGCGCCGCAGAATAATTGATGAGATAAATCTTATCTCGGAGAACATTTATAGGGCTATAGTGCGAAGTTTTTACAATAGATTGGCGCATTATCAGGCTGTACAGGGGACCCAGTTTGAAGATTTAATAAGCTAGAAGCACCCGAATCATGAGAGGCTAAGGGACTCAAATGAATCAAGCACCCCGATCGTGAAAAGCAAGGGAACTCAATTGAAACAAATACCCCAATGGTTTTCACTTTTAAAATTAACATAGCAAAATATATTTGTTCACCTTGTACACACCTTTGACAGTAAAAATGAACATATGTGAAATTCAAAATTGCAATGTTATTTGAACACAATTCTATATTTTCTAATAGTTAGAATTTCGGTTTCTTGGAAAATTCTAAAAGTTTAGATGATAAAGAATTTTGTTGTGAACAAGATAGCATTTTTTATGTGATTTACTTTTGTCTTTACACTAAAAATTGTGCAAAAGATGAACAAATGTATTTTGTTCTGAAACTGATCAATCAATAGAATTAAAGAGACAATTTTTAATTTTTATAATGATCTTACTATTCTAATGAATTTAAGCTTTGAAATAATAAATATTTGCAATTTTATTAGTGTCTCCTCAAGATATTTAATATTTTCTAAAGTTAACATTTTTTTTAATATTCGAGATTTAAAAAAAAGCTAAATTATTTTATATATTAATAATTTGTAAGTTTCGTTTACTATTTTTCAATATTACAATTTTTGTTTATAACTAAATATTATACAAATCATTTAAATTGTTATGACTTTCAAAAATTCTTTATTTAAAAACAAATCTTTAAATTACTTGAATTTTAGAATTTATATTAAATAAATTTTATTATTTCAAGATTCATTAAATTAAATGTTTAAAATTCTTTAATTAAATTTAATTTCATAATGTGAAGGTTATTTATATTTATATAAAATATTCAAAATGAATAATTTTTCTTTCATGCTATAATTAAAAGTAATTGTTCTTATATTGCAAATATTCCAAAACTTTTTAACAAAAACAATCTTGGATATTTTAATAATTAGAAACAAGCTATAACATTAAATCTTTGAAAATGTTTTTTAATATAATAAAATAATTCTATTTAAAATTATTTTAAAGACAGTTAAAAGAAGTATATTTATTAAAAAGTAAGTTATGAAAAACAATTTTTCTTTTTTTTAACGAAATTATGAACATTTAGAAATTTGGCTTATTCTCATATTAGTACATATTTTAATTAGCTAATGTCATTCTACGAAGTAATTATCGATTTTTTTTACATTACCTAAATGTTTTCATTGATCAACTTATTTAATACTACCAAGTATTTATCGATATTATTTAAATGTAACACTATTATAACCTCAGAAACTTTTTGGCACTCATCTTTTCGTCGGTTATTATCTGTTCGCTTTATTTTGTCTACATTTTAAATAAATATTTTACTTGATCGACTAATTTGATGCTACTAATTATATATCGAGCTACATTTTGAATCAGTAGTATGAAAATTATGAATGTTGGATAAAATGCTACTAATTATATATCGAGCTTACTCGGAAATGACATGACTGGCATTTCCAAAGTCGAACCCGAAGATTTGCCATATTTGGGGAAGAAAATTTATCTTATGATCAGTTCTATTATCCGTCTATAAAAGATTTTACTGGTAACCCAGGACTTCGCAATAATATTATTCTAATAGGAGATAGCCCATTACATTACTTTGAACTTTATTTTGATTCTTTTCTACTAGCAATAATAATGGAAGAAAAATATCGTTATCAATATCAAAACCCAGAGCCACGTCGTTCGAAAATGAAACCATGGATCCCCTTGACTCCAAATGAATTGCAGACCTTCCTTGGTCTAACAATTCTCATGTGTCATATTAGAAAAGGATCCATGTATTCGTCCATGTACTTCTCCAATATTTCGCCAGACAATGCCCCGTAATAGATATTTACAAATTTTGCGTTATCTCTACTTTGCAAATAATGAAACAGTTATAAAGCATCGACTAAAAAAGATCAAGCCAATAATAGACGACTTGAAGAAAAAGTTTTCTAATACGATACTTCCCGGTAGGAATCTGCATTGATGAAAGCTTACTCTTGTGGAAGAGAAGGTTGAAATTCAAACAGTTTCTACCACTCAAACGAAATCGCTTCGGGATAAAATTATTTGAACTGGTCGATTGTGATAATGAATTTTTATTAGACTTCGTCGTATATACTGGGGCATATACTGAATACAAAAAATTTGATTTAGGATTTTCTGGAAATATTGTTGCACACTTCTTTGAACTTTATTTTCAGAAAGGACACATTATGTTTATTGGTAATTGGTGCTCGTCTCTTGATTTTGCTGAATATTTACACTATCGCGATACTGGGATGTATGGAACGATAAGAAAGAAACGAAAAGGAATACCAAAACAACTGAATGAGAAACTAAAAATATATGAAATACAAGTAGCTCACAATGATGTTTGGTTAGTCATCAGATGGATCGATAAGAAAGATGTTTATAAGATCACAACAGTTCATGAAGTCGACTTCTATACCACTAGTTAGAAACACTACAAAACACAAGAAGATATCACTAAATCAGTTTGTGTCCACGAATATAATCAAAATATGGGAGGTATTGTTAATATCAATCGACAGCTGTCCCTCACAGAAACTGTGAGAAAGTCAATGAAGTGGTACAGGAAATTATTTCTCCATTTGATTGATTTGATGATGACTAATGCCCAGGCATTATATAACATGAACAGCGGACAAAAAATGTCATTTCCACAATTCCGTCTCTAAGTGGTTAGAAAATTGCTAAAATTGGACCTCAATAACCGGGTCCTACAACCTAATGACTCCCAGTTGTCAGGACGTCATTTTCCCAAACGAAGCGCCAGTGCCGAGTCCAAATGTATCTTGTGTGCAATGAGTAAAGTAAGACCTCGGAAAAGTTATATCTGCATTCTTTGTAGCAGTCCACTATGCATTACACATTACTTTGAACTTTACCACACAAAAGACTCACTACCATAAGTAATGAGTTTCTGATACCAAAATGGATACAAAAATTAAATAAATTACTAACAGCTAAAAAATGAATAAAAGATTTAAAGTAAAAAACAATAAAAAAGTAAAGAAACATAAAAAAATAAATAAATAAATAAAAAAAGCAAAAAAAGGAGCTACATGAACTTTCTACGTCCACGTCGTCAAATCTGGGTTATGCCAAAGGAAAGTCCCCCCCCCCCACCACATTCACACACACTTACCCGAACGCATGATACAAACGGAGCAAAAAATTAGATGTTAATATGAATATGAGTGTATATATATATATATATATATTTACACATACGTTATGTATGCGCATATATGCAAATATATGTATAACACACACATAGTTACATCCAAAAGCCGAGAAAATATTGTTTTCTTGATACTGAATATTTTTACATTGAGCCCCTCCGTTCATCGACGAAAAGTCGAAATGTTAGCTCGAATTGAACAGACATGTTGTATCATATACCTAGGACACTTATGTATGGAGTTTGGCAACAAAACTACCTATTTTCGGTATATATTTTGCCGACGGTCTAAAGGTTAAATTGTATCAAGTTATTGAAGGAAATATTAATTCATTGAAATTAGATCTAGATTTTGTTACTGGACTTCCTTTCTTATATTGTCACACTTGTACTTAATAACTTACATATTTTCCGGATGACGAAAAAAAAGCGATTTATCAAATTCAGGCTTATTTAAAATACCGCCTCTTTTCTCTCACCTAATTTTACATGTGCAATTAAATTACCCCTACTGACTTTAATTTGCGCGAATTTTGTGTGCGTTCAGTTCATTGTGTCCCTCTTCCGAAGTTTTAGGAATTCGTGTCTGTCTACACTGATTCCGATTGTGTAAGTGTAATTGTTGATTAGACTACTGCGTAATTACTCTACTGTAGAGAGTACACACGCGTATGTTCGATAGTATTTGTTATTCGCGCTCTGCTATTTCTC